>JAFFZR010013425.1:0-18604 GCA_018397195.1 Lethrus apterus | reverse complement strand
ACCATGAATATGGTTGTTATCCATGATGGACAATGACAATAAATGTAAGATAGTTGATCCTATTTGTTTTGTGCTATTTTCACTCTATAATAATGCTAGAGTTGGGGATAATTTCATAATTGAAACAACAGGAATATTGATGGCCTGTTTCACCGTCATCGCTTGAGGTTTTAGTAAAGTTTAAATTATGTTTTTCATTATTGTATCAATTATTTCTATGGAGCAGTCGGAAATTTCTATTTTTAATAACTAGCGAAAAGCGAAAAATAAGTAACAGTACAGGGAGCAAAAGGTCCTTTATGATAAACAGAACATCACATCATTCCAAGTTATTAGAGTTGATATATTTCTGGAACACGGATAAGTTCTAACGAACCACTTTCCTGAATGATCCTGTATATCATAGTTTATTTTATGCATTATATATTTTTTTTGTGTAAATATTGTTGAATTAAATTTTTTTCATACTTTCAATTTTAAAAGTTTATTATTATAATTTCTATTTATGTAAATATTATTGTATTACAGTTTATTTTTTTTCATACTTTCATTGTTTTAAGTTTATTATTATATTTTTTATGTAAACATTGTTGTATTACGGTTTTTTTTTCATAATTTCATTTTTAAAGCTTTATTATTAAATTTTTTAAAATTATTATTAAATGTTTAAGTGATCATGTCTGTTTTAATTATATCCCGCACAAATATATTTCATTTCATTATTATTATTTATAGTATTTTGTGTTTATATCGTAAGTTTTCCTATACCTAATTTGTTTTCAACTTACAAATTCCAATGTCAAATTTGTACATGAATGACACATTTCAAATGTTTTCAACAATAAATTTTGCTCTCATCTCTGTGCTGTAGTAATATATACCGTAAAATATTATCGAATGCAACGTGTCACGTACCTGCTTCTCAAATACGGTCAGCATAATGCGAGGAAGACATTTGTCGTTATTTTCGACGTGCGTTTCGGTTTTATTGGTACGACATTTACTCTGTCAATAATTGTACATACATAAGTATAAAATTAAATTGATAAATCTTGTTTCCTATATACATGATTTGAAGGAAAGGTGGGGTTGTTTTCTCCTGGCTAGGTTTATTACAAAAACCTTCGACTTAATGAGAATTCAATTGTAGACAAAATACCTAACCATGCTTTGTATGATAAGTTAATAGGTCTGTTCCAACAAACAGTTCCAAACGGTTCGGGATTTCATCTATCAATAAAAATATTCAATTTCATTTGAGTAACTGAAATTCGCTGTGTAATAGGTGGAAAAAATCCGGAATCGTTCGGAATCGTTTGTTGGACAAACCTATTATGTAGTAATATAATTGAACCGTTTTGTTTGATAGTTTGTGTCTATGAATGTTTCCTCTTGTAAACTCTGTGTGGCGTTCGTATCGCAAATAATTCAGTACTCATAAATGCGCCTGCGCACCGCGCCGTGTTTAATTATAGATATATCTAATATTATTTAAAAATCAATAATTAACGTCCGGTTTATCAACGTTTTTAAAGGCAGTAATGGAGTAGTTGTTGTTGTTGTGCTTTCACTTTAATGGCTTCGGGCAGTAACCATATCAGCCAGTCACTCAATTTTTTTAATTAGCTCTTTTAGCTTTAGTGTAATGTGTGTGTCTTTTTTGTGTCAGAGTAAGAGAGCTTGTTACTCTAGAAGTTCGCCCATTCCTCTAGAGCACCGTTAATTGTACGCCAACGGTGAATGCTGCCGGCACCTCCCGACTCCCAATTGAAACGAATCAGACACGAGAGAGAATTGAACCCGAGACTCCCGCGTGACAGACCACGATCCAACCAGCCGGGCCACTCCGTGGTGTCAGTAATGGAGTATTTAAACTACCCTTTAATAATATGTGGTGTATTACCAACATACTTAAATACCACTTAGATCATAATCGGTCCTTTAACGCTAAAGGCTGAAATTAATGACACTTGACACATGCTTGCATCATATGTCAAGTTTACCAACTAATATTTGAAAGATTTACATAGAGCATCAGGTATTTATTCAAAATGGAATTAAATTCTAAAGAGACGCCTAATGCAATTGCTGAATTAGAATTAGAATGTAACACTTTTATAAAGATGGTGCGTTTAAGTTCTGAGTAGCAAGTCCTGGGTTGCCGTACGTTCAGGTGAGGTCCTAAATAGTCTCACTGATAAGTTTTTTAAATGAAATATTTCATTGTAATTTTCGATTACACAGCGATCCCAGCCCAACGAATAAATTTTTGTGTTAATGAAATTATTTTTGCGAGATCCCGGAATAATTATGGCAGCTCTAAGCACGCTTTCATTAAATCTTTTCCTTGGCCTCTTTTTAAACAAAGTAGAAAAAAACATACATAATATAAAAAAAGACTATAAACAAATAGCTCAGTAATTACATAAATCAGAAACTAAACTTTAATTAACATACAGACACAAAAAAATCAATGAGAACTATATACCTAATACTTCTTAAAACAATTAAAACCTTACGAATGAAAATTAATATTACAATGACAGTTACGTCATTTATATACGGGGGTGCAATTAAATCCACTTGATATTACACTTGACTTGTGTTAAAATAGCATTTAGTTAACTGTCATTTATTTTGGGTTTGTAATACTCATCAGATATTTAAAGGTCCCTTTAATGTATGTCACCTATAACTAATATAGTGTGACCAGATTTCCAATCCATTAATGCTGTATAATACACACATTTAAACTCCCGCTCCCCTCTCACGAATTAAATATATAGTTAGAAACACTGATGTATGGCTGGGTTCGCTCCGTAATTAAAATTTAAAAGGCCCAAAGATATATGGGTATATAGGATGTGGGTTGGGTTCGCTCGTTCCGTAATTAAAATTCAAAAGGCGTTTTGCTGTATATTCATGCTGAATGCTGATCGTTTTGCTGTACATTCGTGCATGCTGTACAGCTTACTATAATTCCGGACAATACAGCGAAATGCTTTACGTATGATCACCCTAAACTAATTCCCCCTTTAAAACCTATTGATAATACCGGGTGTAAATCTGTCAACCACACTATCAACTGTGTTCTTTATGATTTTTGTGGTTTATTGAATTATTTATAAACGGTTCGTATTTTCTACATATTTCGTTTCGGTAGATTTTATTTGGTTTACATTTCTTTGTTTATATTGTTTGTTTAATTTTATCTTCATATAGTGTTGTATATTAATAGTATAGCAACGTTTATAATGGGACTAATTAAAAGAAATGTGCTTTTGAATGTAAGTAATTAATAACTATGGATTTTTCGTAAATTCAGAGGAGTAAATACATAAGCCAGAATTACACTGGGACAATTTTCGAACTTACGGACACTGATCGTATTATTTAGACGTCCAATTCTACTTTTGTTTAGTTATTATTAGATGCGATTTTGTGCAATTGTCTGTTACATTTTGTGTATTTCTCCTGTCCTTCATTATAAAAAGTTAATAAAACACACACTTTCTTTTGAATATCTGCAATCATAGAAAATGTAATAAATTTTTAATTTCTAAACATATTTTTTTTGTTTATTAGTAACTATTTACTACTATTTACCAATCAAATAATTTGCAGAAACTAAAACTTGTTTAAACTAAGTTTATAAATAACCCAAACAGGGGCGTTTCTTTGTCGGTGAAACTATAGTACTTATCCCCGGATTTGAATCCATTCAAATTGAAGTGATTAATTTACCTTGTTGCACTTCAGTTCTACAAAGAACTGGTTTTTATATTGTTAATAAACAATAAATGACGTTTTTAATACTTTAAAATCGACACCTGTCAGATGTCACACATGTAAACATTAAATACTGGAAATCTAGCTGCGAATACGGCAATTTACACTGTGTAAACCTGTCTCGCATGTAGCCAATCAGTGAGCGAATTTTTTAAGTGAGCATTTTAATTGACTCCTCCGAATTTACGAACGTAGTATAATAAGTAAGCACGATTTTTATTTATATTTTATATTTGTATTTACTAATTTATAAAAAAACTTAAATTGTAAAAATATATTCATATGCTTTAAAAATTGATAATATTTATTAAAATAATGTAATAATTTAATTCGAAAATCTTTTCTTGTGCTATGGGATTACTCGAGGCTTCTTGTTTAGAGGATGAGAAAACTTTTAATAAGAATGTTATTATAATTGAGAAAGCTATAAAAGTGTTTTTCATTTTCCGCAATTTGTGACAAATTGTATTCAATCAGTGTATTATTTTATTAATTTAGTAATTGTTACAAAGTTGGTTACATTTATAACATCTGATTTTTATGTTGGCAACAGTTTGGCGTTAATCATGGTTGTGTCGGTTTAGGTTAGTTGTATATTTTATAACACGTGTTGTACTAAAATTATAAATATATTACTGTGTAAAGAGCAATTTATACATTAAAATGTCCGTTATTCAACGTGTCGTGTAAGTATTTTATTGAAATTGATTACAAATTGTATGCTAAATTTTTCATAATAGCAAACCAACCACACGAAAAGGCAAAAAAGTTTTACTATCCCGAGAACCGCAAATATTGGAAGGTCCAAAACGCACATTATTTTTCCAAGGGCGTAAGTCGTCAGAACATGTTAGAAGTTTATTAAAAGACTTTTTTAATATCAAAAAACCTGATGCAAAAATGTTAACGAAAAAAAATGACATAACGATATTTGAAAACGTCAATCCAGTTGAAGAACTGTGCAGAAAAAATCAAACTCCATTGTTTGTTATGGGTTCACATAGTAAGAAAAGGCCTGATAATGTTGTTATTGGTAGAATGTTTGATAATTCTCTCTTGGACATGGTTGAGTTAGCTGTAGAATCTTACAGTGGACTAAATGATTTTAGTGGTCCAAAAATATCATTAGGAATAAAACCTTGTTTAATATTTTCGGGATCTTCATGGGAAGAAAATGAGGAATTAAAACATTTAAAGTCTATATTTATAGACATGTTCCATCGAGAAAAAGTAGAATCTATTAGGCTTCAAGGTTTAGAACATGCCATTAGCTTTACTGCCAATAATGGAAAGGTTTTGATGAGATCTTATAAAGTGCTACTAAAGAAATCTGGTTGCAAAATACCTAGAATTGAACTCGATGAAATAGGTAAGATGTTTTTTATTTTAATATTAATTTAACTCTTAATTATTGTCATTATACCAATTCATCTCAACAACTACGAACATGTAAGTACAACCATGAAACTCACGGGGTGTATCATAGAGAAAAAGATAGAACATAGCACGATCACATTAGAGTGTGTTTTGAAATCAACTGTACAACTGTAATGTCTTTATGTATAATGAAAACATATTGATTACTGTAGTAATAACATATACAGGTTGTGGCATTTATCTAGGATCGGTCGACCTATCGGATCGGTTTACCTATTCATTTTATTAAAAAATGTTTTAAGTAAAATTTATTCGGGATCAAGCAGTCCATACTGTAGAAATATTCTGATGTATACAGGATGTTCAGTTTCGCTTTTACATTCTGCAACTTTGTTATTTTAAATGGAACATCCTGTATATTATTGCATTTTTAAATTCTACTGTAAAATTTAGAGTAATTTTGATTAATTAATCCTATACTAAAACTCAACGGTTTCTGAGATATTTAGCTTTTAAGAAAAAAAGAAAGAAAAATGCAACCATTGTTGATCGTTGTTTTACAATAATTCTTGGGCATCTTTATGCCAATGCTTCAAGCTGAATTATTCACATTAAACATCTTTATTTTGTTATACAGAGTGTTCGAAAATTGAATATTAACTTAAGCATCTTTAAATGGGCAAAACTCGTTTTCTTTAAATGGAACACCTGTATATTTTTATGTCATTCGATAGAGATTTAAGATCTCTTTCTATCGTATATAAGATTCCCTATACCTAAAGTTAATACTTTCTGAGTTATAAGTTATTTAGTATCACAAAATTAATATTGGTCAAAATGACATGTGAAAAAGAAGGTTGTAAGGTGTTTTGTTATAGATTTATTGAAAAAAGAGATGGAGAGGATTTCTTTTCATCTCTAGTTTTACAGTAAGGCCGCAATTAAATACAAAATAAGTTTTGTCTATAAGATAGATAACTAAAACAAACTACCATGCGGAAGTGAGGCAGTTATTGAACGAAATGTATGGTGACAGATGGATAGAAAGGGGAGGACCTATCGCATGGCCCGTTAGGTTCCCTGGCTTGACTCCATTAGATTAGTTTTTACGGGGACATATCAAAGCCATAGTTTACCAACATGTACGATCTACGCCAGAAGATATGAAAGATAGAATATCTATAGTTTTTCGGGAAATAAATCCCGACACACTTTTACGTGTGAAATTGTCATTTCAACAACGCAACGTTTGGAACTCTGTATCAACAATGAAGGTGGTCATTTTGAAGAGCTTTTATAATTCATAATTGGTCATTTTCACAGAGTAAAATTCCCATTGTTTCAATTACCAAAATAATACTTTTATAACAGTTATTAAAAAGAAAAATTTTGGTATTGTAACTGGACAGAATTCTTATAAAAAGTGCGACCTACTGCAACTTTATTTCAATATCTTAGAAGCTTTCAATGAACATCTCCACCGCCATATTCAATAAATTTGTAACAAAACACCTTACAACATCTTTTTCACATGTCATTTGGCCAATATTAATTTTCTGATACTAAATAACTTATAACTCAGAAAGTATTAACTTTAGGTATAGGGAATCCTATATACGATAGAAAGAGGTCTTAAATCTCTATCGAATGACATAAAAATATACAGGATGTTTCATTTAAAGAATACGAGTATTGCCCATTTAAAGATGCTTAAGTTAATATTCAATTTTCGAACACCTGTATAACAAAATAAAGATGTTTAATGTGAATTATTCAGCTTGAAGCATTGGCATAGAGATGCCCAAGAATTATTGTAAAACAACGATCAACAATGGTTACATTGACTTTCTAAGAGATCGGTGCAAACGTATTTTTTTTTTTTTCTTAAAAGCTAAAACCGTTGAGTTTTAGTATAGGATTAGTTAATTAAAATTACTCTAAATTTTACCGTAGAATTTAAAAATGCAATAATATACAGGTGTTCCGTTTAAAATAACAAAGTTGCATAATGTAAAAGCGAAACTGAACACCCTGTATACATCAGAATATTTCTACAGTATGGACTACATGATACCGAATAACTTTTACTTAAAACATTTTTTTGATAAAATGAATAGGTAAACCGTTATCGACCGATCCCAGATAAATACCACACCTGTATTTATTGAAAACTTTTACCCTTTTGGTTTTGGACAAATCATGTTGTTTCATGTTTGATACAATAACTTCAAAATTCGGGCTTTTTGATGTAAGAGGAATTTGAATACAGTCTTCGGCGTTCAATCAATTTCTGTTCTTCATTTTTATGTTCATTAGAGTAGAAAATCCTTGTTCACAAAGGTAGGTTGTTGCAAATGGCAGCAACTTTTTTACCACCTCCTCATGTGCAATTTTGAAAGCCTTCTGACATCCAAAAAAACACACAGATCTGCTTTGTTCTCAAATTGAATACGTGCTTCATTATTAGATCCAACTTCAAGAATTTCCTCTGCCAAACCTTGAGGCTCTTCTGTATGTTACCAATTTCACATTTAAAAGGTCCTACAACCCAACTGACAGTATGTAAATCAAGATCCGGAAAGTAAATCAAGGAACCGCTCTCCGAGTGCGACGGATTTTGTTGCCGTATTTTTTTTTTTTTCTTAAGTGTATCTTATGATTTTTTTAGTTTTATGGACTCACCTTAAATGATTTTTGTTTTTAAAATAGAAAGTTCCTTATTACCCCCAATAATTTCATTTTTACCCCATTTGGAGTAATTTACCCCGGTTCCCCGACCGCTGCATTAAATATTTTCATTTTAAATTCATTCAACTTCCATTCAGTTATAGCAAAATAATTTTAACTGATCACTGATCAGAGTGATCAGCTTTCTATAAAATTATACATAACTGTTTGGATTTATTAATTTTTAAAATTCCATGTTCCCTCTCATAGTGTTCGTAATACTTCATTATCTCCCAGCTTATAATAGTAATGCTTAAAGAACTCGCCTATCAATAGACATTAAAATCACAATTTTGTTATAAGTAGGTACTTTATAAACACAACAAAGGAAATCAAAATTATACAGAATTAAAATTTCCACGCAATCCCTAATACTTTTCAAATTTTCTAAATGGTCCGTCGTGTCACCAATAGAAATCCATTGGAGTGAATAAAATTAAGTTACCTCGTTGGCTAATTTTCTGAATATTAGACAATTCACTAAGTTTATTATCAAACTCATGGTCAAGTGGTATGGATAACATACCTTGCAACATTCTTAAACATGTAGCAATTTTCATAACTGAGCCATTGACGTTCTTAGTTAATTTGTCTTTCACAAAAGGTGAATTTCCTGATGTGCTTAAAAGTTGTATCAATTCATAAAAAGAGTGATCGATTTTTTTAAAAAATTATGTCACCGTGTTATTGCATTTTTAAACAACTTTTCCATATTTACACAAACTCTGTTTGGTTTAATAGGAAAAAAAATCTACAAAAAAAATGTATTTTTCATTCTTTAAATTGTACAATGTACAATCTTCTTATTTATGATGACAACCATTACTAATAGCTTGCAAGATAAAATCACAATGATGAATTAAAGATATCATGTTCTTTGTAATGTCTTTGGAGATAGCATTGAAAATCAGAGAGAGAAAACTCAAGATCCTCTATTGCAATAAAATTGTTATATGGGTTTACAGATTTTCCACTCACGTTTGCTAATAAATTAATTTATCGGTAAACATGTACCGTTATTTCATAGTATCAGACTTCATCAGAACAAAAAATTAAGTTTATATAATTCATTAAAAGATTAAAAAAAAACTGCTATTTTTGAGCTTTCGCTCCCAACTACACAAAGCATTCGAATTGCATCCTGTTCTTTTTTTTTTTAATGACTTTTTTCAATAGATTGATAATGATTTCTTACCAAATCAGGTTTGGGTTATATGGGATGCTGAAACGATTGCCTAAAAAGCTTCTAATAACACATTTTTTCCCCATTTGTTATAACTTGTTTGCCAGTCATTAAACAGGTGAAACATATAAAAGAAAGAAGTCTGAAAGCACTTGAAAGTTCCAAGAGAAAAAAATAGAAACATAAAATAAAATAGTGCAAATGTATTGAGCATGAACAACTACTTCAAAAATAAATCTCTTCCTTTTCTCCATTTAACTATCTAGTTATTTTACACTATCCGTATACAAGAAATTAATGCACGATCATTAATTTTAACAAGTAACAATGAAACAGATAAATTGCAATTGTACTAACACAATAAGACAATCAATTTCGATCTGCCATAAAATAGGACTGCAACTTTCTACGATTTTTCACATTTCACGGTTACCATTATGCATACCAGCAAAAATGTTTTCAGATTGTACAGACAGCTGCAATAAATGGCTCCTACGAAAAATAAGAGAATAAACAGTGATCGACGAAGTTAATTAATGGAAATTATAACTGCGGTATCATTGAATTTGATATCTTCTATTTCTACAAGCATCCAGACCGGAAACATACTGCGTCAATGTTTCGTGCATCCTAGATACAATGTGGAATTTTGTGCTGCAAGAGAATTGCACTTTTTTTGACAACAAAAGTCGAAGAAGGAGGCTCATTGGTTATCGCCACTGCCTTTCTATTGCCGGGCGGAAGCGAGAGTGGCGGCGAGACAACGTCAAGGATACCAGAGGGTCATTGCTCGAGAATCGACACTGGTGATGTTGAACTTGGCGCGTGTAGTGCCGGCATACAATTAACTCCAGTGGACATCTAACTTTGCAATATTCGGAACTCATGACACGGTTTATTCCAGACAATTGCCTCACTAAATTTGCATCAGGTTATACAATAATAAATAACGTCACAATACAAACGCATTATTAAAATGGTTTCCTAGATAGAAAATCGCTCGATAAAGATTATAAAAAGAAAAGAACGAATTGCTTATAATGAGGAGCAGATATGTATCTTGTAACAAATAAGGATAAATGGAATTACTAAAGAGTAAGTAGACTACATAATAGTAATTATTTATTTATTTATTTATTTAATCAATTATGTCCAAATACCGTTAGGTGTAGAGTAATTAATGAATATAAATGGAATAAATTGAATAATAGTAACGACGGATTAAATATTTGGATAGAATTTAATATTGAAACAATTTGATTGATAATGTACCTAAAAATAATCCAGCAATCCATTCCTTTTCTTTCTTCTAGCATTACCTCAATAACCAGAAATTTTTAATATTCGAATCTTACTAAATGTATGGATTTTTTTATTCTGGAGACCATAAACATTTCTTGTACAATATCATTAACTTCTAGTGTTTTCTAAAGACCTGCTATCCGACGCCTAATTCTTCTTTCATGTACGAATAAAATAGACAAACTCAAAGATTCAGACTTCGTATTATATTGAAATTATAATAGCACCTACAAGTTAAAAAAGTGGAATTTTTTCAACGAGTATAAATGCTTAATTTAAGACTTACTAGCTACTCGATGGCGAGCAAAATAACGAACGAGTAGCTAGAAAAGTAGCCCGGTATTCTACTCTATTCGCTGTGGCTACATGACTGCATAGGGAGCATGTGATAGCAGTGAGTAATTTCACAGGCGAGTTGCTAGTAAGTGAGCAAAATGAGGGAGTGGAATAAATTTACACGAGGATGGAAGAAACCGTTTTTTAACGCGTCGAGTATTTGAACTATTTTTACGTGTACTTGATGAGAAATACCTCTTTAAAATAAAAATTTACAAAAAGTACATAAACCTAACGTTAACATAGTAACCATCGTAAATACCTAATAAAAACCACAAATTGAAAATTTCGTTGCTAACTGGACGCGATTGCTAAAGAGAAAAGTGGTTGCTAACTGGAAGTGTTGCTAACAAAACATATTTCACTTTTCTTCACTCTATAAAGTACACGAAAAAATATATTTTTCTACATATTAAATACTTGTTAAATATCATGATGCCGAATTTGATAACCGCTATTAGCGCACGTGCCAAAATCGCCAAAAATATATAAATTTAAAGTACATTTTATTTTTCAGTCCGACAGACGCGACGTATTAATTATAATAATTTACTGTCCAGTTAAATTACGCATGAAATGCAAAAACAACATGCGAATATATTTAACTCTAATATATGTAGAAATTTTGGGACACAATAGAAATAGAACAAATCTTACAAAAAAAAAAAATAATCGACGACCAAAAACAATGCGTTGTTTTTGAATATGCTTGCTTTGTGTCTCGATTAATTTTTTCAATTATACGAAACCACTGCTCTAAATTTGGCTTTGATAAATAAATAAAATAAAAAAGAGAAGTCAATGAAACATAACATATCCAAGCATCTTGTTTTAACAACCCACTCACAAGAATGCATGTGTCAGTGGAATCTCGCCGTAAAACGAATAATTTATTCGTATAATCTTGAAAAAAAGTCTACAGAGTTTTGAAAAAAAGGCCATTCCTATAGATAGAGCAATCGTTTCTTCTAACACTCAATGCATGTCGACAATTCTAAAACCTTTCTTACAATTTATAACTAAAAGATAATATAAATATTGAGAATTGAGGAAAAGAAAGAGTGAAAATAACAACTGAAGAGAATTCCATTCATGGAATACGTGGAATGAGAATGTAGAAGTACTTTTTTAAGGAAAAAAAAACAAAAACCCTCTAAAATGATGATTAAATGTACAACGCCTATGAAATATTAGAAATGAAAAATTAAGAAGAAAAATGTAATTAAATTACAAAATGTAAGTAGTAGTAAGTACTGATACGATAGAAGATGTAGAAAACTAATTGAAGAATCTCAGAAAGCAAATTCAGAATACCTAGATTATAGAAATTAAAAAAGGAACATAAATGCAGTAAAGAGCCAAATGTTGGCTATACTGGCCAGGGGATGATTATATTGAAAGAGGTACATTTTAATAACTAAAGAACAATCAAACTAATTTCAAAAATGAAGTTGTGCGTATGCGAAAGACACTGGTCTATAACGCTGTCTATAAAGAGTCACTTTTTTTATTTCACCAGTCTTGTGTAGGCGCTACGATCTATCGGGTCGTACGTCGTCACGTAAATCGGCAAGACTTATGCCGGGTTGTACAAACGCAAATTAGTTAATTTCCGATCATTTTCTATAGAAGCAATTATTGTAACAATGTGACATGATACAGGTTGTCCAGGGATGGGGTTACAAAGGGGGAAAACTTTTTTAATATGCGTTTTACAAAAAAAAGACTTTATAAAAAATTCTGCTTTCCTCAAAACGTCGAAAAACATATTTGGATTTGCCTACAGGCAAACCACTTACTTATAAATTCAATATTATTGCAGCTGATACTTTTATTTTTCAAGTAAACAGCAGTTTTTGTAATAGATAAGGAAATAAGTATTAATTGTTAACTTAAAACAGATCTAACAACCCCTATTCAATATAGCTGCTTCCAACTTGTACACATTTTCAGCTCTTTTAATAAATTCATTGTAAACTTCGTGTATCGTAGCAGGCACATTAATCTCATTCACCGCATCCCTTATTGCCCGTTTTAATTGATCTAAATTTTGGACTACATCATGAGCAAACACTTTTTCTCTTAACGCTCCCCACATCCATTGGTGTAATATCAGGTGACCTAGCAGGCCAGTCAACTGGGCCATTTCTGCCAATCCATTTTCCTGGAAATTGACGACGATATTATCTTATCATTAAAACATATGAACCAAGTGGTATTTTTTATAAACGTAAAATAGCCAATAGTACTTATTAAGTTGTTTATTGCAAAAACTGATTGTTGTTTAACTGAAAAATATCATATAAAGTATAATATAAAGTATCAGTTGCAATAATCTTGAATTTATAAAGTACCTGTATGTCTGTAGTCAAATCCAAATATGTTTTTCGACATTTTGAGGAAAGCAGCATTAAGAATAACTTTTTTCTGTAAAATGCATATTAAAAAAGTTTTTCCCCTTTGTAACCCCATCCCTGGACATCCTGTATATGGTTTCTATAGAAAATAACTCATATTATTATTATTATAAAAGGGTATGCCAATATTTCTGCCCTATACAGCATATATTATGCTGTACTTACATTTCTGGGTAATCGATATAAAGAATATATGCTGCAGGTGGCAATATATGGAGTGACATCAAAAAACGTAAGAAGTAAATATGCAATGAACATGGTGGATGGTTTAAGAAACAAAATGAAATAGGAACAATATCATAAAAAGAAATAAAGGAAAAGATAGGACACAGAATAGAACAAATTTACCAAGAAGTTAATATTTCTGCTAGTGTGACAATTTTCCAAAACGTTTCGGAAATACATACTTCCTTTTTAGATGTAACGGGAGCTAAATTTAATAATTTGCCAAATCATATAATTTGCCTGATCAAATTTGGCGTACAATTAAAAACAAATGAAACCCATATTTTTTTAAAATTTAATTTCAGACATAGAGTCTTTTATATCACTCTGGGGACATGCGAGAAACACCTATAAATAGGATATTGGGTTGACTAGAGAATAAAAATAAAGAAAAGAAATAAAATAATATTTTTATTACTTTAAACGAGAGGATATTTTAATCTAGTTGTCGATAATACATGAATACGGAATACGGAACGGGATTGGCGTGGCGTGGCGTAGGATTCTTATCCAAATCGATTCTGATGACAATTTTGATAAGATTGGTTAGCAGAGACGGACTTAAAATAATGGCAAATATTAATATAAAGGATATTTCTTTCAAAACTAAGCTACGTTGCTGGAAGTACCTACAACAGCTTTCAACATTTAACAGAAGACTAAAATCCATTATTCACTCTAGCGTCCAAATTAGTGACTGGTGGATAATTTACTACCTTGAAACATCAGTCTAATCCAACTTATTAGAAAGTAAGTGCATCATATAATCAAATTCTACATTCCGGTCCGATAAATATTATACAGGATGATCCTGAAATAGCCCAAATGTAAATCTATAAACATTGAGGTCCTTTTCAAATTAAATTTTTGGAAAATGTCGTTTTTAAAGGGTATTCTAAGCACGGTCCTGCGTTCATGTGAAAATAGGTCGCGTTAAAAAACAGTAACATGCTGTAAAGCAACCTTAAAATGCGATAAATCGGTGTTATTTTCATATTTTATTCAAAATAAGTTTTTCTGGCATATTCTATATAATCTATTTCAGAATTACTCTGTATATTGGTATCAACAAACATATCAAATATTTGATTGAGATTTAATAATAAATAATAGCGACATAAGTATTATCAACCTCTTTGAATAGATTAGTACATTATAATATTAAATTGATAACGCCATTGTGTCATTACCCTCTTTACAGTTAATTAGCATTACACTGGTATACATAGATTTCTTGCAACTTGATCATAAAACCTTATCACTGAAAAACACATTGTAATCGAAACTAAAAAAATGAACACTTATCGTACCGTAAAATATACCGGGTGTTAAAAAAAAAGGTTGTCGTTTATTTTACCCAGTTATTGTACTGATGGAAACAAACAAAAAAATCTTAGTGAACATGGGTCCGCAACTCAACTGCTTCTGAGATATAGTCGATTTTCTGTTTTAAAATCAAAGATTAGATACTTCGATCTTTTAAGAAATGAATTACCCGTTTTGTTGGAAGACGTGCCTCTCTTTTACAGATTAAACATGTGGTTTATGCATGGCCTCTTAGGTCCTCTGACCTGACACCTTTCGATTTGTATGTTTGGGGACATCTAAAACAATTAGAGTACGCACGACCTGTCAACAATTTGGAAGAACTCCGGCAACGATTCGAAAATTCTTGTGGAGAAATTAGGAGGACTCTAGAAAGTTTCGAAAAGGTGCGTCGATCGTTCGTAAGATGTGAAGCGGGCTTAGAAATGAACGGTGGACATGTAGAGCATTTACTTTAGTGTTTTATACACATTGTCATCTTTGTAATTTTTATTCTAATTAAACAATATAAAATCGACTATATCTCAGAAACAGTTGAGTTGCGGACCCATGTTGACCAAGACTTTTTTGTTTGTCTTCATCAGTACTATAACTGTGTAAAATATCCGACAACCTTTTTTTAACACCCGGTATTATTGTGTACAAAGTATTTTTCTATATTGAATGTTCTATCACATTCTTTAAGTTCATAATATTTAACGAAAAATAAACATCAAAAACGTTTTCGCAAATGTATTTTTTGCAAATGCATTAATCAAAAATGACATATTAATTGTTAATTATTAATCATTTCATTCTTTAAACGGCCACGGACATAAAAATCATAGCATTGTTTGACATTGAACGATTATGAGCCCTCCAGCTAAAAATGATTTAAAAACCGGAAGTAACAATTTATTCAAATTAAAGATTAATTTGAATAATTAATGGCCTTGAATAGGATTACTAATTGTTTACTTTTTCAAAGTCATATCCCAAGTAATTGGAATTCGTTTATATGATAAACGTCAAATTGTTTAAATTAACACATTTTTGCGGAATAAATAATCCCGCGACTTAATATTACAACTTACCGAGCATAGAAAAGAAATGACGCCTTACCTGAAACAATAGGAATACATTAATTTTATAATAACAATTTACATTAACGAAGATTTAGTGCAACTCCGCATATGATAATTTTCCCACTCAAACATTCTGACATAAATTGTGAAAATCGTAGCTCAGAGAGCAGATTGTAAAAAATCCCATGACTAATTTCAGTTTGTCTATTCTATGTAGTTATTTCACATGTACAGAATTAAAAACATCTGACGCATACAAAATATCTTAAATATAGTAATTGTCACACAAATAAATCTGATTAGCGTCACATTCTTGGAATATGTGTTTTATATTTTTTATGAAACTAGAATATTCTACGACTTAATAAGTGAACCCTAAAAATTGTTCCAATAAAAAGTTTTTGGTTACAGTGTGAGGCATAATGGCGCGTTCATAACTTCTATCTTTCCACTTCTTCTCATTACTTTTCAAAATCGATAATGCATTTATCTCTCACTACTGTAATACGACACTTTTATTAACTTTTCATTTATTAACTTTTTTCTCAAGGCATCCATCCTTTTCACAACCTTCAACATCATATAACTCTCCCTATATGTACTAGTTTTTCTTTTTTATGTAAATCAATATATTCAGGTGTACGGTTTGAGCCCATACACTTCATATATATTGCATGAATCGTTCCATATTTTTTTGCTACCCTGTCTGCTCCATACAACCTGACAGCTATTCAAAACCAACATCTTTTCAAAATTTCTTTTCAATTTATTTACTAAACTTCATTTCTTTATACAAGTGGTCCAGAATTATGTACCGTAATTGCTACACCTGATAGTACGTTCAAAAATAAGGGTATACAGGTTTTTCCAAAATTTAATAATAAGGGAGATACAAAGTGGTGAAATGAAAACCATTTTTTTAATATCTTCCAGACAGTTTTGAATATTAAGATAATTAAATTTATGTTACCATTTATTCAATCGCTGAAGATTAAATTAATCAAAATCTTCCATCCCGGTTATGGATGGTATGTGTGAGTTATTACGTCTTTTTTTTAATTGGCAATTAATTAAACAAAATTCTTAATCTTCCATCTTCCATCCCGGTTATGGATGGTATGTGTGAGTTATTACGTCTTTTTTTTTAATTGGCAATTAATTAAACAAAATTCTTAAAAACACGTTTCTCCAGACTATTCTACGCAACAAAGGTACACATTTCAATAAATAACATACATTAACACCTAAAACATGAACCCGTTATTCAAAGGCGTCTGGAAGATTTTAAAAAAAAATGGTTTTCATTTCACCCTTTTACAGGGTGAAATTTATTTTATTATTGAGTTTTGGAAAAAAATGTATATAAAAACGTAACCTTATTTTTGAACGTATTAGCAGCTCTAGCAATTACGGTACAAAATTCTGGACCAACCTGTATATACAGCGTGGACCACTTAAGCGTATTTCCTCGATAACTCCATTGCTGTTAGAGATACAAAAAAAATGTTCAAAATAAAAGTTATTTGGATTTATAAGTTGCACATTTTAAAAATATTTTTAAGGTTGGCGTACTTCCGGTTATATACGAAATGCATACGAACATCGTTATTTTAAATAGAACATCCCGTATTGCATTTTTTAATTTCCCGTCAAATTTAAACGTCACTTCGTTAACCGTATATTGTATGTAAGTTGTACCATTTCGGTGTTATTTGACTTTTTTTTTTTGAAAAATGACATTTGCGGTGCTTTCAAAAATTATTGATATATATACGCAGCGAAACAAAATGGACAGTTGCGGTTTTGACCATTGTATTAAGCATGAAGAACTCTCCTTTTGGCTACAAATTTAAATTTTTAAGATTCACACAAGTCGTGATATGATTTTTTCAAATTTAGAGATCTTCAAAGAAAGATAACTTGATTTTTTTAAATGGAATGGTGCACTAATGTTTACATCATCAGACGCAAAATTGGATCCTCTTTCGATTTTATTGTGGTATATATTGGTCTATTTCCGATAGTTTTAGAGATATTCGCAATTTTCCTATTTTTTTTTTAATATAAGAAAAATTTGTTACAAAAGAAATTTTTAATTGGTAAACCTACAAATTCACAATAATTATTCGCAGCTCTCCCTCCCCCCCGTTTTGTTGAAGTCAATTCGAACACGCTTCTTTAAAGCATGATCAATACTGGAGTATTTGGGGCGTAATATCTCTGAACGCTAGCGTAATTCTGTTTCGCATATCTTCAACAGTAGTGGAGGGAGTGCTATACACTTCATTTTTAATAAATCCCCACAGGAAAAAAACAAGTTTTGTTAGATCGGGAGACTTAGCTGGCCAAGCTATAGGGCCTCCTCGACCAAACCATCTATTTGTAAAGGTGTCATTTAATAGCAAACGCACCTCTTTAGAATTTTGTTGAAAAATAGCCAGAGACATGTTCTCCAACAAATCATCGTGTTCGTTCCGCAAAAATTCTAAAAATATTTGACCAGTTGGATGTAGAAAAAGAAAGGATCTATAATGTAGTTGCCCAAAACACCTGCCCATTCGTTCAAAGGCCATCGATATTGGTTATCCCTCGAGGCAAAGCTTGCTTGAAAATACGATATTAATACTGAAATTGTTAGACGAGTGCCAATTGCTTAACAAAAAATAGGAAAATCGCAAATATCTCAAAAACTATCGGAAATAGACCAAAATATACTTTTAATAAAATCGAAAGAGGATCCAATTCTGCGTCTGATGATGTAAACATTAGTACACTATTCCATTTAAAAAAATCTATGTTTAAGATCTCTAAATTTGAAAAATCATATCACGATTTGTGTGAATCTTAAAAATTTTAAT
>JAFFZR010013424.1:0-29234 GCA_018397195.1 Lethrus apterus | reverse complement strand
TGTAAGTTATATTAAGTTATTTAATTTATAGTAATATTGTAATAACATTTTAGAGTCCTGACGAAGGAATAATAAATTCCGAAAGCTAGACTAATTTAAAAAGAATTTTTCTTAATTAAAAAGCCCGATTTTTGACTGCTATACCCACGAACATTAATAATATATATATATATATATATATTAATTATATAAACGTAGAAACCCACTAATGAAAGTTATTTGGCGTTGTATTTACACAATTAATTTTCATAAATTTTTGTGTACTAAAATATCAAGTCCACAGTTATTACGTGTCTTTGAAACTAATAGAAATTTGTATTATTTTTTCATAGTTCGTGTTTAAACGATAATATGGTTTTTATCGTTTAACGAAGACTTGCTTCAGAGAATTGCATTACGTAAGTTTAAGGTATCTCTTAAAACGGCTGTATGCATTTATGCGACCGGTTTGTGCTCTTTATATGGAAAGACTGGTACATATGTATTGTTAAATCTTCACGCCTACCAACCTTTTTAGACTGTCTCGGTTAGACCTAGATACGTGTTCTATATATATTTACCATATAGATTTTTACGTTTTGTTTACCTATTTAAGAATGAATGAAGTTTCTAGTACATACTTTTATTCTAGGATAAAATTTTATTTGTAGATGTGCACAAGATATTTATATAAGAATGATTACTACGCATTACATGCATTTTCATAGAAGCATTTGTGAATACTCAGCTTCTACACGTTGGAATGCAACTTGCTTTTAAATATGATTATTTTTTAATTTAAAAAATATAAAAACTAAATGTTTCGTTTATTTATTTCAATTATATGAAGTTATCAGTTATCATTATAATCACTGAAATCATTGAAGAAAAATAATTCTGTTGGAATTCTCAGCCAATGACAATTATTGTTTTAAAATGATAGGTCTACCAAAGAAAAATACCAATGCAATATTTAATCAAAAAATATTCAGGAAAAATAGTAACAAGTCTTCTTTCAAAAACTCAATGCAGGTTTTGATCGCAAGTTTTTGAATTTTTTGAAAATATTTTTCTCTTCCATATTTGTTCAACTTTTCTACATGTAATTTTATTATAATAGCTTGTTTTTTCCCTTGATTCCTTCTCATTAGTTGTCACAAGTTCGAAGAACTTAACTGGGCTGAGAGGGATGGAATGTTTATTACCCAGCTTTTTTTGTCTGTGTTCAATATTACAGTCCATTCTCTTGTGTTCAGACTCAGTTATTATGTTTCTTTCTAGTCTAGTATTTCTCTTTTCTTTTTTGATTTTAACAATTATACAATTCTTCTTTTTTAACACATATTTTTTATTTCCAGATTCAACACACATAGTTGATTGTAAATTAAAATTAATATTAGGCTTAATATGGACGTTAATTTTACATTATTCTATATCTTTACCTATGTGGGAAGGAGAAGACGAAATGAGCAACAGTGGACAAGGTCCAACGCCAAAGCAAAGGTAAGATTTTTATCATTGGCTGTCAAATTATTTCGAACATGGAAACAAAATTTTTTTTTGCTTTTTTAAAAAAATATTTTACTATATTCTTTATTTCATAATAATTTCCTTTGAATGCAATCTTCTGTTTATTCTAAAAAAAAACAAAAGTTAAATCTCATTGAAATGGTCTTATGACGTCTTTTGTTTTTAACTTCATTTTTTCTAAAAATAACTTTATGCATACCTACTTTATATGAATATGTTCCGTAATAAGAAAACTAATTCTTAAATAATTTTATCACAATTTACTAGTCGATGTATGTAAAGTTATTAGTTATTATGTTATTATATACGTGTGTATATTTCGACTTTGAAAATCAACACTTTTGCTTTGAGAATTCTTTCCAAATTAGTCGTATGTTTGTTCCTTATTCTTCATACATCCAAAGCATATGAAAATATTTAAACGTTTTTAGTAGTGATTTTATAAACGTTTTGCAAACATTAGAAGCTGGGAGGAATACTATTTTGGTACACTAGTTGGAATAATAAACACACGTCGGAAGGAAGGCAATATTTTTAAAGATACTGTTACATAGTTCAACTTATTGATGTGTTTACAAGGTTCTTAACAAAAAATTATTAAAAAAGAAAAAACAAGAACGAAACAAGAATCAAAATATGATGACCATTTCGTTGACATTTGTTGACAACATCTTAGTCTCACACATTGGAAGATTACATACTTGTAATCATTGTTATTTTAATCTGAAATACTCTTTATTTATTTATTAAGGAGTACGTACACATACGCAAGAAGCTAAAATAAATGCGGGTGCAATGCGACATGATTCATCAATACTTAAATTAATCATTACATTTATTTTTTGATGTAAATTTATGACAGGGTTGAAGATTCAAATTATATAAAAAATAAACTTTTGTATTGATTTCAAATTTCATTTTGCAGACTAATGAACTGGATTCAAAGTAAAGTTCCCGATTTGCCGATAACAAATTTCACAACCGATTGGAACAGTGGCAGAGCTGTTGGTGCATTAGTTGATGCTGTAGCGCCTGGTTTATGTCCCGATTGGCAGGTAAATAAAAAATGTTATGGGATTTTACCATTTAACTTCTTTTCAATCTCTGGATTATATTAGTTATTAAAGCTTTTTCTATCACGACGTTCTTCAGGAATATGAACTGGATAAAAGGCAATTGGCTCAAAATTCCAAAATATTGACAAGAACTTCTTAATAGAAAATTTATGTTCACGTTTATTTTTAGGATTGGGATACAAAAGATTCTGTTCAAAATGCTTCTGAAGCGATGGGACTTGCAGATGATTGGCTAAGTATTCCCCAACTAATTAAACCTGAGGAAATAGTGAACCCCAACATTGATGAGCAGTCTATGATGACATATTTGTCTCAGTATCCAAATGCTAAACTAAAAACTGGAGCACCTCTTAGACTAAGAACCAACCCTAACAGGTGAGTACATTCTTAAATGGATGTATTAAAGAAACAAAATGTCTATTCCAGTTGATTTGTTATATAATTATTGTAAAAATTAATTAATACCAACTTCTACACTTTGCCTGTATAATAGCATAGAGTAATAGCATTAGATTTGTTTTAAAATGTAGCATTTCTGTAGAAAACAGTAAATATAGATTGCATATTATTTAAAAAAATATTTTAATAATTTTATTTCTTGTATTTAGTATACCTCCTCCTCGGTAAGTCTCAGAAATGTCAAACTAACTAACTGATTGATTTTATTTGAACTAATGTAGAGTTTACTTTGTGCTTTAAATGTCCTTTTTGTGTGTTGTATATTAATAATATTAATTATTTATTTACTGAAAGACATAAAAGAATGAGGGAGAAAAAAGATACAACTGTACCCAGTAACAAACATGTCTATGACTCTAACATAATATATTAAAGGCCCCGCGCCTTAGAAAGCTCCGACATATTAGACGTTTAGATGTCTAAAATATGAAAGTTTTGAAAACTATTAAAAATTAATAAAATAGCCAACAGTCAATGTAAATTGAGAATAAAAGTTTTCTATAAACTAAAAAACTTACAAAAATGATAATACAGACGCCTATTCAATGCACTGAGTTATTATTGTTATTAAAATTATATATTATATGTATAAAGGCGCGTTCAACCGGTGCCAGCGCTATGGCAGCAGCCAATTGAACGCCAACTTACTGAACGCGTTGACGTTCGTTGGCTACTGTCATCGCGCTGGACCGGCTGAGTGCAAAGTTAATTAGCATTTTGAAAGTATATCTTATTTATTCATTCATCCAAACGCAAATTTGAATATCAAAGCAATTTACTACTTTCTTACCTTAGTACATACAATAGAGCTAGCAAACGAAAGTAAGTACATATTAACATTTTTATCAGTACACTAGGCATCCAAACGTGAATGCTCTAACAAATTAAAATATAGCTTGAAACATTACAATATATATTATAATATAATCTTTAAGGGATGCATTTACCATTTACCGTCTTGCCGGTGTTCTTAACCATAAATAATTTAGCACAAAGTTGTTTATAGATGTGGATTAGCTATAATTTTTTCTTTGTCTTTAAAATAATTTTTGCATTTTTGTACTTTAGACATCTATTTTTACAGAGTACGAGTATATGGTCCAGGGATTGAACCTACTGGTCCAGTTGTTGGTGCACCAGCAAATTTTACAGTTGAAACCTTTTCAGCAGGTCGTGGACAAGTTGATGTTTTAATTGAAAATCCAAAAGGACAGAAAGAAACAGTTGACTGTAGATTTAACAACGACAGAAATTTAACTCATTCTGTTTCTTACACACCTAAATTTGAAGGAAACCATAAAGTTACTGTCAAATTTTCAGGAAGAGAAGTTCCAAAAAGTCCTTATATTGTACAGGTAGCTTATAAAATAAATCAACATTAATTCATTACTAAATTTTATATTTAAAGGTTGAAGGGCATGCTGGTGATCCAACAAAAGTATCAGCATCAGGACCTGGTTTGCAAGCAGATGGTGTTTGTATTAACAAACCTACTTACTTTGATATTTATACAAAAGGTTAAAATTAAATTTTTGTTAATTGTAGCTTTAGTTTTGTTAAATTTACTTAGTATAATTTATTTTTATAGATGCTGGAAAGGGTATACCAGAAGTAATAATTCTTGATCCAACTGGAAATAAAAATGCAGTTCCTGTAAAAGTACGTCAAACATCACCAGACATATGGCGTTGTGAATATTTCTCTCCCACTGTTGGTTTACATTCCGCTAATATTTTCTTTGCTGGTCAACCCATTCCAAATAGCCCTTTCGGTGTTAGGATATCACCAGGTAGATCATTTATATTTACTTAACTTAAATTTAAAATATTTTATTAATATTTTATTGTAGTATCTGATCCCAAAAAAGTAAGAGCAAGTGGTAGAGGTTTGCAAGCCGTTGGTGTGCGTGTTAAGGATGAAGCTGATTTTAAGATATATACTGATGGAGCTGGAGAAGGCCAACCAGATATACAAATTATTGGTCCTGGTGGTGCCAAAATTCCATGTAAATTTCAAAAGGTATACAATTCTTTTAAATTGTTTTTTGGCCTTATCTTTAATGTTTCTGGACGTTCTATTTAGCTTAACTTTAAATAATTTGGCGAAAATACACTAATATGTTTTATTAATATATATTTATTTATAATACTAATATGTGTTATAGCTTGATGGATATACGTATTATGCTGTTTATCATCCACAAAAAGAAGGGCGATATATTGTTATGGTGACATTTTCCGGACAAGAGATATACAAATCGCCATTTGAAGTAAATGTAGGTCCTTATAAAGAAACACAAATTAGAGCTTACGGCCCTGGATTAGTTGGTGGTGTAGTTGGCTATCCAGCATTATTTACTGTTGAAACAAATGGAGAAACTGGAGCTTTGGGTAGTTTACAGTTACTTTCTAAATCATAAATGTATTAAATGTGTTATTTTAGGATTCAGTATTCAAGGACCATCTCAAGCAAAAATAGAATGTCATGATAATGGTGATGGTTCAGCTGATGTAAAATATTATCCAACTGCTCCAGGTGAATATGCAGTTCACATTCTTTGTGACAACGAAGACATTCCAAAAAGTCCTTACATTGCTCAAGTTTTGCCATACACCGACTATAATCCAGATAAAGTTGAAGTATATGGTCCAGGGATTGAACCTTCTGGAGTTCAAAAAGATACACCAACTAAATTTACAATAGACACAAAGAAGGCAGGATCGGCACCTGTTGATGTTAAAGTATTAGATGGCAACTGTAACACCATTGGTGTTAAGTTAGCAACAAAAGAAGATGGTTGTATAGAAAGTACCTATACACCTAAAAGTGGTAGTAAACACACTGTGCAAGTAAATTATGGAGGTGTTGCAACAAAAAATTCTCCATATAGAGTATTTGTATCGGAACCCCTTGATCCTTCAAAAGTTCAACATTTTGGACCTGGATTACAAGATGGTATTAAAGCAAATGTACCAACTCATTTTAATATTGATGCTAGGTAAGTAAAAGGGTATATAAATCTGAAATATAAATAAGTTATTCCATAATTAGTGCCCTATTAACAGTCACTTTTGTTTCCAGAGAAGCAGGACAAGGTGAATTGGATGTTGTATTAAGAAATGAAACAACAAAGCAAGAACTGTCCATCAAGTTAACAGATAATGAAGATGGAACATATACTGTAGATTATGAACCACAACAAGCTGGCATTCATACAGTTACTATTCATTATGGCGGTCTTAAAGTACCAAGTACGCCTGTAAAATTCAAAGTACAACCTAATGTTGATGTATCTAAAATCAAAGTTGATGGACTTGAACCGAGTAAGTATTACATTGATATTACTTTTAAAGCATTTTTTTTTCTCCTTTTTAATTGGTGTTAATTTAAAACGCCAATAAGTGATCATTTAGTTTAGTACAATAAATGATTTTGTTATTAACTTGTGGGTTTACATTAGATATTTTTTGTTTTTAAATGTATCATGTTTTATGTTATGTTTTTGATAATATTTTATAATTTAGCGGCACCCGTAAATAGTTTGCAACAGTTTAGAGTAATAACTCAAGATGCAGGCAAAGCAGAATTTGCTATATCTATAACCAGTCCATCAGGAAGTAAAGTTAAGGCTCATGTTATTCCCACACATGAAGGGTATTTAGTTAATTTCACTCCAACGCAACTAGGAGAATATTTACTGGGAATATCATTTGGTGGTGCACCAATTTCACATAAACCTTATAAATTAACTTGTTTGACTGGAAGTGATCCTTTAAAAGTAAAAGCATCCGGTTCTGGTTTACATAGAGGAATAGTAAATAAACCAGCTGAATTTATGATCGATACAAGGGGTGCAGGGCAGGGAGGTTTAGGTGTAACCGTGGAGGGACCCTGTGAAGCAGCAATTAATTGTAGAGACAATGGGGATGGAACATGTTCTGTTGCTTATTTACCAACAGAAATTGGAGATTATGGTATAAACATTACATTTAATGATCAACATATACCTGGAAGTCCATTTCAAGCATTAATCGTACCTGAACTTGATATGAACAAGATTAAAGTATCTGGAAGTGGGATACAGTTGCATGGTAAAACGGTGTGCGTTGCATTTTCAAAAGCGATGTTGTGTTTTGCATTTTGTTAAAAACTATTAACAAATGTTTTCTTTTTATTATATTATTATTGAAACAATTTAATGCATGTCTAATTATTTCAGAGAAACCAGTTCACAATAAATTTTTGATTTGGTTGTTTTTCTCAAGTTTATTGTTGTACTATGTTATCAATGTCTACAATTTTTCATGAAAAAAATTATAATGTTATAAAACTCACTGGCAGTTTAAAAAACAATTTTATCAGTTATAGTTGAAACTAATGCCATGCTCGATATTTTATTATTAATAATTAACATGTTGTTCTGTAGAGGCAAATTTGTTCAAGAAAAGAATTTTCAATTAACATTGTTGTTTATCGTAACTGTGATATGTGATACAGTCAATTATGCTATATTATCTAACAATAAGCTTGTTTGCCTTTTGTATTCATAAACATAATTAAGTTTATTATTTTAGTAAACTACAAACATTTATTTTTTTAGGTGTTTTTATCGATTCACCTACGGATTTCTTTGTCGATACTAGAGGATTGCCAAATACTGATGATAGTAAGGTAACTTGTACTATTACAAATCCTTCTGGAACACAAACTGAAAATTTGGTAACATCATTAATTGATGGTACTTACAAAGTCAGTTATACGCCATTTGAAGAAGGTAGACACACAATCGATATTTTTTATGATAATATGCCAGTTCCTGGATCACCATTTGTTGTGAATGTGAGACGTGGTTGCGATGCTAAGAAAGTTAGAGCTTATGGACCTGGTTTGGAACAAGGCCTTGTTAATAAATCTAATGTTTTTACTGTTGAAACCAAAGGTAAGTTATTTTAATAAGTTTATTGTTAATTATAACATAGGTTTCACATTCCAGGTGCAGGTGTGGGTGGTTTAGGACTAGCAATTGAAGGTCCATCTGAAGCTAAAATGACGTGCAAAGACAATCGAGATGGATCGTGTTCTGTGGATTATATTCCAACGGAATCTGGAGAATATGATATTACTATTAAATTTGCAGAACAACATATTCCTGGATCGCCATTTAAAGTGTGTACTCACTATCAATAGAACCTCACTAATAATTTTTTCTTTAGGTAATTGTTGATAATGATGTAGATATCAATCTAGTTAGAGCTTATGGCCCTGGTTTGGACCCAACTAAATGTAGAACTGGTGTTCCTGCTAAATTTACAATAGACGCTTCAAAATCAGGAAAGGCGCCTTTAGGTGTAAACATCCGAACTGATCAAGGTCCCTTACCTAAAAAACCAGAAATAATTGACAATGAAGATGGTACTTATGACGTTACGTATGTACCACCAAAGGAAGGAACGAATTTACAAGCACATATCACATATAACGGCAAAGATATACCTCAAAGGTATATTAGATTTTTTTGATTATGTATTAGATTTATTCCTATTTCTTTAGTCCATTCCCTGTCAAAGTTCGCCCAATTGCCGAACCAGATAAAGTTAAAATAACTGGTCCAAGTATATCGGAGAAGGGTGTGCCTGCTTCTCTACCTACCACAATAAAAATAGATACAAATGATGCAGGTTATGGAGACTTAGAAGTTCGAGTAATTGTACGTAGTGAAAATATTTAAGGTTGTAAATATAATATTTTTTCATCAAAAGGGCCCTGATGGTAATCCAAGACCAGTTACAATAGTAGATAATGGCGATGGAACATTTAATGCTACATACATACCTGATGATTGTGGCAGATACAAGATTGACGTTAAATATGCAGGCAAAGACATTCCAAAAACACCTATAATGGTTCAAGCATTTGCAACAGGAAATGTGAGTTTATTAACATATGGGCAAATTGCAGTTAAACTGAAAATATGTTGTTTAGGCTGAAAAATGTAAAATAACTGAAGGAATTCAACGAAATTTGAATAGTGGAGAAGAATACTGCATTACTGTTAACGCTGCAAACGCCGGATATGGAGCAGTTACATGCAGAATACGTTCAACTTCAGGAAGGTAAAAAAAAACTTTGAAATACATACTGAAATATTAAAAGCACATAACTCTTGCAGCGATTTGGATATCGATATTGTTGATAATGGTGATGGTACATTCAATATTTTCTACAACGTCAAAGATGCCGGTGAATATACGTTGAGTGTGAAGTTTGGTGGTCAAACAGTTCCTGAAGGTTTTTATACATTTACGGTAAGTTTTCTTAACAAATTTTGTTTCATTGTAATTTATGATACTGCATGGAATAACACAATTAACAAATGAAAAAAATTGTTACGAAATTAGAGTAATGTAATTATAGTATGTATTGTGTGTCATGTGTATTAGCTATACTTTATTTAGTATTTATAAACATGTTCTGACAATCAAGAATTATTGGATTATGTTGTTATGTTATTACTTTAGCTTATTACGCTAAGTGGTTCAAATATTAGATGGCTTAATATATTTTCAATTATATGTACACGTTTAATGAAGAAAAAATAATATAAATCTAAATAAAATTAAAAAATTTACATGCGCGCCACCGAATTCTATATTTACCTTGGCACAATTTTAATATCTACAGAAATTAAGATATAAACACAAAATTGAAATTTGATTTAATGCGAAAGATTGGATGTATATTTAACTACACAATAAGTTCTAATCAGCTCCAAAATCAAATTTGCGTGTGATGAATGCAAAGGTTATTTAAGTCGTATCATGCAACTTGTAATGCCATGAAAAATGTTATTGTTATTTATTTA
The DNA here is from genome assembly GCA_018397195.1 of Lethrus apterus. NCBI lineage: Eukaryota > Metazoa > Arthropoda > Insecta > Coleoptera > Geotrupidae > Lethrus > Lethrus apterus. The sequence continues at coordinate 19,328 of JAFFZR010013424.1, read as the reverse complement.
ATAACACTAACAAGTCGTTTCTTTGAAGTAGAGAAATAAGTACAGACATTTAACTTTGTGAAGAAACTTTAAAACACATGATAAATATGTAAGTAAACTCTTTGATAATGAATAGTTACAGTTTGTGTGCTTTAGAAAATGCTGTTTATATTATTTTTTTTGTTATGTCGTCTTTCTTCTAATCATTCCGGCGTTGAAAATTCTTCTTAAAAGAAACATCTTTTAAAGCTGTTTAAGTTGAAACGATTTTTTTCAAATTGCTTTAATTTGTGAAAAAAAAATGATAGTAGTCTACCTTCTAAGATAAATGAACAAAAAATAAATAAATACAAAACATTTTTTTTTCAATTTCTGCTAGTAACTTTCATAATATTATAATTCGATGTAAATTGGTCATATAGCTATGCTGATGAGGGCAAAAAGTACACAAATATGCAAGTGATTGATACAATGTACATTTTAGTCTCCAATTGTCATGTACATTAATTTAAATTAAAGAACAGTTTGTCATGCAAATAAATAGTTGGCACAAATCCAAAACGTACTGCACTTTATGGCAAATTTCATTGTTCCAAAATGAAAGTTTATGAAGTGTTTACATTTCGTTGTTTGCTAATGATAATAATAATTGTTCAGATGGATATTAAGTTCTACCTAAAAATGCTGAAGTATGAACTTCTTCACTTAAGATTTATTGAATTGTAACATTTTCAAATTAAATATTATATAAACAATAATGTATAATAATTATAAATTATAATGTTGATTTATATGTAGGACTAAAATTAAACATAAGCGAATGATCACAACTTTGCTTTTCTCACAGAATGTATATTTATAATTTTATTGGCAGCACACAAAGTTTTGATGAACTAGAATTCAAGCATTTGCTACTTCCGGCAAAGTATATTAATTGACATCCTGAAAACTACTAGCACTGAATATCAACTATAAATTCTTTCCTTAGATTTAACAAAAGATAATATTTTTGATAATAATTATAACCTCTGTTTTCCCATTTAATGCAAAAGGAAACAAAACATATATTGAATATCATTTTAATATAAAAATTATACTCTTTATTTTGGAACTAAAGTTTTTAGTTCTTCCCTTCTTGGGATGTATTCCGTGTTATGGGTTAATCTTATTTTATAGTTGGATTTAGCGCTTACAGTTTCAAGGTTCTGATGTGGAAGTGACCAAAAACTATTTTTCATGAATGCATGAATTATGAAAAAGAAACATATTTAATTGTAATTTTCTGTTGAGGAACAAATACAACCCAACCCACACATTTTTTCAAGGCTTTGTGATATAACATTATAGATAATAAATAAATAAATCCGAGGGGGTAATTTCAATGAAACATTGTATTTCAATGTAATTTTCGATTACCGAACTAACCTATGTAATCCACACATTTTTACGAGACCCTATAAATTCATTTCGATACATTGTGGTATTTGGTTTACATGTAGATGACACTTTTTTATTATAGGTAGCGTCCATACGTACATACATACGTATTACCATTAGCCCCCCCCCAAGAGTGAAGCCTGGATCCACCTCTGAATCTAGCCTCGATCTATGAATAAATAATATCGATATTTAGATAAGTTTAAGGAAAATAAGGAATATTTGCATGATGGAAGCACATTTTCCCAAAAAATGCCATCGTAATAAATCAATTCAAGATTTTACTACTCAGGAGGTAGTACCTCTTGTGACATTGTTTTTGTCTAAACCACCTGTGTGCATTTCTGAAATGACGCCTGAAAATGAATAGTCAACAAGTTTTCAAACAGATGTATTTTTTTTTAACTGTATAAATAGAATTAGTCGTAAAAACGGAGGAGTTTAACTTATTACTTATTACTTAAACAAGACATAGAAGAAAAACAAGTAAAATTGTGAGCATAAAAACGGATATATTTATCTGAATTATTGTTAATAAGTGTAGTTTCTATTTGTGTAGAAAAGTCGTGGAGATTAAAATAATTTGAAGTGAGAGAGTATAACAAATTCGAAATATCGTGAAACATATTTAGCCACAATCTAGTGCGCCGTCACGTCTTTCCCCCACCAAAGTAACTTTTTTAGACATCAAATACTACCCCCACCCCTTCACTGTAATTCTGATTTTTTATATTTTTCTTTATTCTAGTTACTCATTTATAAATAGAAAATATTGGTAGGAATGCAAACAGTAATGGGTCATATGACATTATTTCAAAACGATTATTTTTACACTTAAACATAAATTCATTATTTTATTCCGAAAACAATCGAAAATTGCCGAATGGGTTTCTTTATTCTAAACACCCACATCCGTTGCGGTGGGATCAAAATTTTCAGAAGTACTTAGATATTTTATTGTATTTTTGCACTAGTACGTTGTGTTTAAAAGGTATGTTAGCAGTGTCACAAGCATTTAACTAAATACATATATATTTTTTGAAATTATACTTATCTTTTACTCCTGAGCATATATTTTGTTATAATTTGTTTATTAATGAATTATTTGTATATGTATATTCAAGTAAGTGAGCTTATATTTTAAATTCAACATTTGGCGGAATTTTTTAATTTGCTGTAAAGTGTCAAATTTAATTAATAATCGAATAGTACCATAAATAAATATATGTGTATATCATATATGTTTATTATTTGTGATAAATAAGTGGTTACTACTTGAATTAATTGTTAAATAATTAAACTATTTAAGGTTGTTTAATTACGGTTTATATTTTTTAAATTAATAGAATTAATGGAAAATTGTATCTATTTTAGAAAATAACGCCCACTGATAATAAAAAATAATCAACACTTATTTTTGCCAGCTTTTATAATAAGTTGTCTACTGTGCAATTTATGATGCATTTTGCAAATTAAAATGCTTGGCTACTCGCATAAGTTTAAATTAATTTAAACAAATTATTGATAGGTACATAAGAAAAATAAGAAATTTATTGCTGTTTAACAAATTCTCTTCTGTGAACTGAAACTTAAATATTTTTTTATTACGGCAGTACGGCTGGTTTAGTGAATATCTCAAATTTCATGGCGTTCTTACCTTTTTCATCACGAGCTGAAATACACGGAAGTGCGAGGCACCATATTAGGTCTGGATGAGACCCCATCCAAATTTGTGAATAGTTGATAAAAAGTCGAGCTTTCCCGTGATTTTCTTTTCTTAGCTTTTTAGATAAGCATATTTTTCATCAGATTTTAAAAATCTTCCCTTGCTGTATTAATTCTTCAATTAAGGATCGTGGTTTCTGCGCGGTGTATATAAATGCATTGATTGGGTCCGGTCCATGGAAATATTTGAGCGATCAGTGAAATTTGGCAATTTTCTTTTGCAAAAAGTTGTTTCTTTAGTTTAACGTAAGTATATGAATAATTCAAAATATATATATATATATATATATATATTTCGTATACCGTATATAAAAGCTTACATAGTATTTAAAAAAAATGTTTGAGAACTGTTGGAATACTTAATACGACAATAGCCAAAACCCCCTTTAAAAACACGAAACAACAAACTATAAACGACACGACACGAGCTTTTTGCTTCCTGCAACAGAAATGGTGACATATTACTATATATTGTAGACTGTTAACTCAGTTCTTAATTCACTTTTTTTTCCTTGTTTCGTCTTGATAAATCCTCCTTGGCTGAGAGAGAAGAATTTATTTTTTAGCTGAACGAGCTAACTGAAAATCAGCAAGAGGAATATTTTATATGGTCTTTGTATATCGCGTGAGAATTTATGATCTTTTCCTTAAAAATTCAACTGAAGTCAACTGATTTTATCTAACTCTTTTTCTTAGTCTTCATTTGAAGGATATTGTCTTTGAAAGATGCAACGCTTATTGAATAAATCATTTTAGAAAGTTGTACGTTGTGAATCGTAATTTTTCATTTGATTAGTGTTGAAAAGTTGAAGTTTAAAAATTCGCGGACGAGCCGTTCAAGTGATTCGGTCCGCGAATGTGAAACGTTTTGCCCACCTCTAACTTAGAGGCCCGTACTCAGATATTTTAAACATTTTCTTTGTTACGCATGTGAACTATTCAATTAATTAGTTATTTCATGAATTATTATTTGTAGTGTTGTTATTTATCAAACATAGTATCGTACTACATGAAACGTAACTTCACGACAGATGCTGCTAATAAATCTACTTCATTCATTCATAAATATATGACTACTGTTGTCAATGTGTGATTTAGAATATATTTTTACTTACAACAGTAGAAAAATATTCAACCAGCTCAGGTTAATGCCACATAATTTCGTTTCACACAGCTGTTTTTCCACGTGATTGTGTGTTGTATTTTGTTGTTGTTTTTTTTTTGTCATCTATCCAACATACATATCACCAATTCATTAAATCGCACGACATAATTTTGTCGTAAATCCGTAAATCGTCTGTACTTTTGTTTTTGTAGTTATAATAGCTTGCGCCTTTGCCAAAAATGTGAAAGCAAAATTTAATTCGTACATTAGTTTTGTAATGAAGGCATATATCCAGCACAATTTATTTTTCTCATCTAATGATTTTTTTGTATTGTAAAATCAAAAATGATTAACGTACTGCAATAAATTCAGGAAACGCTTTGCAATATTTAGTTTTACATTACATTCAAACAAAAATTGTACATAATCCAATTTTAAAGTAATATGTCCATATTCTACATTTATTGCACATAATCTTTTTATCTGTACATAAAAATGACCAACGTCAGATATAAATGGAACCCATGCTATCTATCCTTGATCACATGGTTTTATTTCTGGACAACGTCGTCTCTTTCAAAAATTGAATGTTGGAATATTTTCGAGCCAAAAAAAGTCAAAACTAGCAGAAATTGTACAACAAATAATATAAAAAAAAATAATAGACCATGAATTAGTGCCGTAAAGCACAGCTTAAAACACAGCATTTTCACTTTTGTTTCAAATATGAGACAAGGCGACGAAATATATATGTCTCTTGTATACATACATATGAGTGTGTAAACAAAACAGCTTTCTTATTTACGAAAAACATTAGATATTTTGAGTACGTTTGTTCAATCAACATAAATATGTTTGTCGTCAAGTGTAACATAATACTGTGTTAAGGTGCAATACATGACGGCGATGAATTGCCAAGTTGTTGAAACACTGATTAACTTATCTAGTCAACTCATCAAACGGAAGGTGTATTTTTGAATTTTCGAGTTATAAATATTTTAATCTATATTTATTTATTGCGCCAAATATCCAGTTTTTTAACCAAATAAAAATATGTGTAGGTGTATTACCGCATGTCAAAATATGAATCAAAAATGTTTTAATAGATACTTCAGAACAGTAAATTTATTGCACATGTCATGATTCAGAGTTTTGCGTTTATGCTTCATCTAATTACATTAGCAGCTGAAATTAACGTTAATCAAGTATTTTGCCAATGCAATTTATATATAAGAAATTTATGCACATTTTGATAATTAAGGTGGCTTTACTTTTTAAGTAGCTACACACGCACGTTGAGTAAATGTGTAACCTATAACACATTTCACACTTCCAATGCTCTATTTATCAGAGCCACCTGACGGTAATTTTTCAAGTCCTGGACGGAACTATTTTAGTGCTAACATCCTTCTATCGCTTATGTGATGCTTTTGAGGTACTAAAATTATCACCCGCGAAATAAAATTTATATTCTCTATTTATAAATTTTAATTAATTAATCTCCATAATAAATTAAAATTACTTTTTCTTAATCTTTATATTTAATTGTAGGGTTTATAATTAAACTTAATATCTACAAATGTAAAATTAAACATAAATGCGCTTTTGTGTGGTGAACTAGTTCATCATTCATCGTTCACTATGAAGTATAAACAAAAGCGAGAACGAATATGTTTCTGTTTTATACTTATGTTTTTTTTTTCTATAAGTTATGTTGATTAAAAACCTATTATTTTTTTATTAATATATTGAAACTTATAATTTATTTACTTACAATGTATGATTATTATTGTTGCTTTGTTTAAAATGAAATTCTTGCAATATATACATAATAAATATGTATGTATGAACAATAAATTCTTGTTAAAATAATCATTTAGTTAAAAATAATTTCTCAAAATAGTAAAACTGTAGGGTGGCGTTTTTTGTACCAGTTGGTGTATTTAAACAAATATTTAATAATAAAACATTTTTTAAGGCTGAAGAAACAAGTAAAACTGAAAAGACAACAACCAGAACACAAACACATACAGATTCTTCCATAAAGAAAACTACAACAACAAGCCAGTCATCAAAACAACCATCTTATAGGTCTGTTCATCTTGATAATATCCCTTTACCAACAACAGGTGGATTATTAGTAGGTAAGATATAATTTGCAAAATTATTTGAGATTTATGGCGTAGACGCTAGTCATAAAATTACAGTTGTTTTTAGTTTAAAATAATTTTGACGTTTAAATCAAAGCAGGTTTCATTTGAAACATGCTGCCGAAAAATTGAATTGAAAAGCATATTTTCGCTGCGTATATTTTATTATCTTCATTATATTTTAATGTTTTCCATATGTTTTCACAATTAAATATTTTGCTCCAAGAATCTATTTATATCTTAATGTATGTACGATCAAATTTGGATATGATGTATTAAATTCATTGATTGTAGTGCCAGATTTTAATTTATCTGGAATTCATGTTAAGCATAAAAATTATTTTGTTATAAAATAGAACAGCAGGATGAAATAACATACATTAGGATCTGATGAAATCATCTACTTCAATATTGGATGGATCTGGAATTTTTTTAGATTTTCTATTTAAATTTTCGAGAATTTCTTGGAGTTGTGCCATATAATTGAATCATGCATTTGACAAGCTTCTTCTTTCATAGTACTTAAATTCTTAAGGAATTTGATATTTTAAGCATAGATTATTTCGATAAGTTTTTTTTTTTTTTTGAATACTTATCTTAAATATTTGAATTAAAACGTTAAAAGAAAATATTTAAGTAATATATTTTCTTAAATTAAATATTTTTAAAATATTAACATTTATTGATATTTTATGGTTTTGATATGTATTAATAACTTTTTATAAAATATTCCACTTTGATCTTAATAAATGAGATACAGAGTGATCTTGGAAAATTTTCAAGTAATTGTCAGAAACTTAAAACGTAGTAGTTATTTTTCTTTTTATCTATTACTTTAGATTTAATCGTATTTGTTTTATTATTAAAGTAAATTGAATCAATATTACTTGTTTAAAGACACTTTAATTAAATATGAGCTAAAATACCTTATTCATAATTAATGTTCATAACAGGACCTTATCAGTCAATATTAGAGCGTGTCCTTGAATAGATGAGATGATTGCTGAGGTGAATGCCTGAAAATTTCTAATGAAAGCTCAGTTGCAATTCTAAATACATTTTAAGCTTCGGCTTTCGGATTTATAAACTTTTATATGCGGAAACTTTGTATAAAATTTTTACTTTACTAATAACTTTACGTAACTAGTATTAACACATTTTGACTCCAAGATCTGTAACACCCTGTACATAATGTACCAACTCGGCGTTGTACAAGCTCCATTCTTTATTCTCGCGTGATAGAATCCACCACACTTAGGACTCTGTTGTACTTTGCGATTTAAGGAATACATTTGTATATATATTTAAAACAATAAAGATTTTTCCTTGTAGTAAGCTTAGGAAAAATGTATTCTGTAAGTATGTGTTCTATTTATTTTTCATTTCATACATAAATTATACTCAGTAAAATATATACATATATATATATGTATATATATAATGTTCTTTTTCTTTCTCATATGATTTTTAATAATAATTAGTATATAATATTAAAAAAGTAAAAGATGTATTTAATTGAAACAATTTAAAATCCAGTAAACAAGGTTTAGAGTGTTAACGATATCGTTTTTGTTGGAATATGCAAAAATAAAACTAATAAAAATTTAACTGGGCGTATACCAATTTTTAAATCAAAACATATCTCCTGATATTTTTAGATGTCAAATATTACCTGCTTTACATATTTCTCACTGCAGCCGTTTCTATTTTCACTTATTCAACAAAATTTTTGACAGTGATGTTCCTACCCTCAAAATTTTGTTTTCATCGCTAGTCTTAAGACGTGTTTTCTCCAGTGTGCTTCGTTTTCTAATTTAATGAAGATCTGACCACATTAATTTTAAAAAGTACACTAATCAGTAATTTAATAAACGTAAAGCATATATTTTAATTAAAATATTTTTGGATAATCATTTTTACGAAGTGAGTAAGGATAATTGTATCTAACATTTGGAAATTTGTAAGTAGATTTTTTTCTATTGTAGACGTTATTAATTATGAATTACATCAAAATTATTTAATTTATTTCATTCAAAGTACATTCATACATTTTAATATTTTATTATATACATGTGAATTAATTTTTTAATACGTCGCTCTCTTTATTTTATCAGTCAAACATTATCAGTTTGATTCAAGACGTATATTAACAAATTAGTCTTTAATGAGTTTTTAGAAAATCTTCTAACATTTTGTGTGTTATTCCAATAGTGAACATTTTATATCATGCTTCATCTTATTTATAAAACGTTATTTTTTACACTTATTTTAAACTGTGATATAAAAATAAAAGTATTCGAAAATTCTTAGGCTATTAATAATTATTTTTAGTAATAAACATGGCCATTAAAATATTCTTCAACTAGCGTAATTCGCGAATATAATTTATATTTAAATTTATAAATATCATAATATGAATAATACATAGTTTATATTGCGGTACATACGCCATATTTAGCACGGGACTGTTTTGTCTACGAACAAGTTTATTGCAGTTTATATATGAAAAAATTCAATAATTTTTTACTAAATAACAGGGATAAATTTGAAACGTTCTATTTAGCGAAACGTCTAAAAATTAATATGAGTTAGTAAAATCTAAAATTGTCGTGTATATTTTCTACTTCCTGTTTAGAATTATAATAAATGTCTTACAAATTGTGTCAAAGTTCATAAACAAGCATTTAAATTTAACGTTTTGATGTATAAATAGTTCACATATGCGTAAACATCTCCAAAATAATATTTATGATTGACCAAATTTTAGGCGATTTTCTAGTATTCCATCATATATTGTAATAAAAATTTAGAAAAGGCAATAATAACAAAAATGATTATCCAAAATGTTCAAAATTTGACGTAACAATAATTTTCATTTTGCTTTAAAAACATGCTTTACTTTTCTACTAGAGTATGTTTTCTTGGTTAAACAATCCGCCTCCAACTACTTGGTCTGAAGTTTCAACACTGTTTTTGGAAAAATATAAATGCATAACATATTCACAAATTGACCGTGAAGAGAATCCAGTTGTTTATATAAACGTGCCTTCTGTACCAATTGGAGGAAAAGGTTTTGGAGTTGATTTTGCTCCCATTACATTCTTAACTCACTATTATATTCATACACATAAAGGTAATTTAAAATATTCTTTATTCATTTATTTTAACACTATTATTATTGTTCAATAAAATACAACTTTAACTTAAGGAATAAAATATTTTTAAATGAATAAAATGTGAATTCTGGTCTCATTATGGTTAACTAAAAATATCCTAGTCAGTTATCTTTTAATAAATATTTCTTTAGGGTCATTAAACAGTTAAATATAGGAGAAAAAATTAAAAGATCTGGGCGCATATATTCCATATTTTTGAAAAGTGGATAGATGTATATTAGCCCACTTCTCCAATACATTTTGACACTTTGCAAGGTATAGGATTTAAATCTTACAGCCTGCATGTTTTTATCTTTCAATTGGACTGACCAGGCTTTCCATAGTTCCCTTGAACTGAATTTATATCATATTTATATCCAATATTTATAGAGGTACGATAAGCTTCAATTTATGCTAAATCTCGACCATTTTGTATTAATTAAAAAATTTGACATTATTCTTTAATATCAATAATAAACTGTTTGATTAATTTCAGCTGACATAAAAATGCCAAGTGGGAACATTGATAAACCTGTTATTGAAGATAATCGTGATGGAACTGTGAGCATTAAATATGATCCACGTGAAGAAGGTCTCCATGAATTATCAGTTAAATACAATGGTGAACATGTGCAAGGTTCACCATATAAATTCCATGTTGATTCAATTAGTTCCGGTTATGTAACTGCATATGGTCCTGGTTTAACACATGGAGTTAGTGGTGAACCTAGTAATTTTACGATATCTACCAAAGGTGCCGGAGCAGGTGGCTTATCTATGGCCGTTGAAGGTCCGAGCAAAGCTGAAATTAGTTGCCACGATAACAAAGATGGAACAGTGTCTGTTTCATATCTTCCAACCGCACCTGGCGAATATAAGATATCTGTTAGGTTTGGTGACAAACACATTAAAGGTTCACCATTTAATGCCAAAATAACTGGAGAAGGTCGTAAACGAAATCAAATCTCTGTTGGGTCTTGCTCTGAAGTATCCCTGCCAGGAAAAATATCTGATGCAGACATTCGTTCTTTGAATGCTTCTATTCAAGCCCCTAGTGGTTTAGAAGAACCTTGCTTTTTGAAACGCTTACCAACGGGAAATATTGGTATCTCATTCACACCAAGAGAAATTGGTGAACATGTTGTTTCAGTTAAGAAAATGGGCAAACACATCACGAACTCGCCTTTTAAGATCAATGTTTGTGAGCGAGAAGTCGGTGATGCCAAAAAAGTCATAGTTTCTGGAAATGCACTTAAAGAAGGAAAAACGCATGTAGACAATACTTTTACTGTCGATACCAGAAATGCAGGTAAATTTTAAATTGTATTAGTCTATTATTTAAATCCAACTGTAAATATTATTATTACAATGTTTTTGTTAGTTTTTTTAAAGATGTAATTGAATTAACCTATTCAATAACCAATAGATAACATCTCAAACAAGATTTTTACAAAGAAGTCCTTTCTTGTGTTATAGGAGATGATAATCCCTGTTTCTTTGGACACTCATCTCACTTGTTAAATTCTGGTTACTACATATCTTTTTACATTGTCTGGTCTCACATTCAGGTTTCCGCCACGTGTTTATTTTCTCCTAGCTTTAATTTTTATTAATTTATTAATTCATGAAATAATGTACATACATGGATTTCCTAGTAATGACCGGCAAAGTAAACTGTTATTATTTAGAGTTTATTATGAATAAAATTTACTTGTTGAAACCATTAGAGAATAAATTGAACTGTAGTTAAGCCGGTGAGTAACATAATTGTAATTATAATTTTCTTTTGTTTAGGTTTTGGAGGTTTGTCACTTTCTATTGAAGGACCCAGTAAAGCCGAAATTCAGTGCTCCGATAAAGAAGATGGTACCCTTAACATTTCATATAAACCTACTGAACCTGGTTATTATATTGTAAATTTGAAGTTTGCTGATCATCATGTTGAAGGATCTCCCTTTACTGTTAAAGTAAATAATTTAATTCATTTAGTTTATTTTGTACTAAAATAACGTATTTAAAGGTTAGTGGTGAAGGTTCCAACCGTCAGCGAGAAAAGATTCAGCGTACACGTGAAGCTGTGCCCATTACTGAAGTTGGTAGCCAGTGTAAATTAACGTTTAAAATGCCTGGTAAGTGTAAATAATTGATATACAAATATTCAGTTTTATGTATTACATATTTAAAGGCATTACTTCGTTCGATCTTGCTGCATCCGTTACATCACCTGGAGGTGTAACTGAAGATGCCGTTATTAACGAGGTCCAAGATGGTCTCTACGCTGTTCATTTTGTTCCAAAAGAATTGGGAGTTCATACAGTTTCTGTTAAATACAAGGATATTCATATACCTGGTAAAAAATATTGTTTTCATAGTATTTTTCGATATAATACTAATTAAAAAATCTTAAAGGATCTCCATTCCAATTTACTGTTGGTCCGCTTAAAGATCATGGCGCACACTTAGTTAAAGCTGGAGGTGTAGGTTTAGAACGAGGTGAACAAGGAGAATTAAATGAATTTAATGTATGGACCCGGGAAGCTGGTAGTGGACAACTCGCTATTTCCGTTGAAGGACCCAGTAAAGCTGAAATTCAATTCACTGATCGTAAAGATGGTTCTTGTGATGTATCATACAAAGTTTCTGAACCAGGTTTGTATTTATTTTAAGCTTTTATAATTATTATTAATTATTATTATTATTATAGCATGTATGTCCAAAGTTCCTTGTAAGTTTGTATACATACTAGATGTACATTCATTTTTAAAAGTATTTAACCAGAAGGTTAAAATAAAATAATTATCTAATAACATAATATAAAGTCAGTCATAATATAACATAAATAACTTGGCTTAAGTGGTAAAAGTTAACATGTCATTTATGATAAATCATCATTTCCAAAAATACTCAAACATTGCCAAGGCTAAACTTATTTATTCTACCTACAGATTTGCACCTCTACTTCATCCATGAAGAGTTTCATATAATTTACTGTCTTTTTTATAATATTTTTTACTTCAATTAATTTTTTTTTAATCTTATTAGAACCTGACTGTTTTCTTCTTGGATGTATTCCAAGTCAAAATGTTTCGTCATGTTGTGACAAAATAAAAACTTCCAAGGCAATTTTCAAAGTTAAATATAGACGTTTGAATCATTTTGTAATGGATTTTAGGATTTTTATTTTATGAGTGGAAGAGTTACTCTTTCATCTAGTTCATCTAACGAGTGCATAAAATAAAATATAAATTTATATATTTTTTTACATTTATTGAAAAAATGTTTAAAGCATGCCAAGATATATGTTTAGACCCTGTGAAACCACCTGATGAAGGTTTTACTTTTAATAGTGTATTATTGTGTTGGTAACTTTTAGTTTTGTGTTAGGGGAATATCGTATTGGATTAAAGTTTAATGATGAACACGTTCCTGATTCACCATTCAAAGTTTATATTTCACCTGCTGTTGGTGATGCACATTTACTTGAAATTGCTCAGTTTCCTGAAGGAAGTATTCAAGCCGATAAACCGTCACAATTTATGGTTCGCACTAATGGAGCCAAGGGTAATTTAGATGCCAAGGTATTAAAATAAATAGTTTTTTTTTTTTAAGTAATAATTACTACAATTTTGTTATTATTATTAGATTATTGGACCTTCTGGACATGAAGATGATTGCTTTATCCAGTTAATTGATATGGAAGAATGGTCCATCAGATTCATGCCTCGCGAAAATGGTATTCATAAAATTCACTGCAAATTCAATGGAGTTCATATTCCTGGATCCCCATTCAATGTTAAAGTTGGTAAAGACACTGCAGATCCTGCTGCAGTTCATGCTAGTGGATCTGGTCTAGAAGCCCTTAAAACAGGTTTGTAAAGTTGCATATATTATTCAGGTTTAGGTTTCGTATTCGCAGAATCATAATCAAGTTCAAATTTTCTTAAGGACTATTTTTTCTCTGTCACACATTACCTTTTATTAAATTTTATATGCACTATTACAAAGTGACACTCATTGTCATTGTTACATGTAATTCTGACCTATTTTATTTTAGGCACAAAAACCGATTTTATTATTGATACTATTAATGCTGGTGCTGGAACACTTGCTGTAACCATAGATGGCCCAAGTAAAGTTTCAATGGATTGTACAGAAGTAGAGGAAGGGTACAAAGTACGTTATACCCCACTTGCCCCAGGCGATTATTTTATTAGCATTAAATACAACAATAACCACATTGTTGGATCACCATTTAAAGTGCACAGTACAGGTACATTTACAATTTTTGTTAATTTTTATATACTGATGATTATATGTTTGAATGCCATTATATTTTTGTATTTTTATAGGAGAAGCCAATGTTGTAGATATAGGTTCACAAGAGACATCGTCTGTAATTGTTGAAACTGTTGCTAAAGTTGGCAAAGCTATTAGATGTGGTTCATTATTGCCTAATTTTAAGAGTAATGCTTCAAAAGTTACTTCAAAAGGCATGGGACTTAAAAAGGCCTATCTTGGAAAACAGAATCTATTTACTGTTGCTGCAAATGATGCTGGTATGTATAATATTAATAGTTTGTTTACCAATAAAGATTTGCAATATCTACCAAATGAACAAAACGTCACAGATTTGATGGATCAAACGTCATTGTTTTACCAAACGAATTTGGTCACGCAAATACGTTTATTGATAATGAATTAGACAAAAATTGTAGAGTATTGTGGAAATATTCCATACCTTCATTGGCATGTTTGCAAAATTTTTATGTTTATAATTAATATCACGTGTACTTAATTTTTAATAAAATCCTTTACCAAAACCTAACATTAACTTTCTTTGCTTTCTAGAAATCTAATCTCCTTTCTGAATCTGGCTATAAATTAATGCTGTGTATATGTTTTATGTTTTGTCAGATATTTTAAGTAATATTTTTTTATTAATTAGGGTCAAACATACTATTTGTTGGAGTACATGGACCTAAAGGACCATGCGATGAAGTATTTATTAAACATACTGGTCACAATCAATATCAAGTCAGTTATGTTGTTCGAGATCGTGGAGATTACATAGTTATTATAAAATGGGGAGATGACCATATTCCCGGATCACCTTTCAAAGTGGAAGTTTAGCTTGTAGAACATTTACTTATATTTCTCATTAGCCATATAATAATCCAAAAAAGTTTATTATAATTTTCTCGAAATTATATTTTTAGTTTATTCTTATAAAGTTTATAAAAATTTTTTTCTTTCACAAGTATTTATTTGCCAAGAGTTTATCGCCATTGCTTTGGGAAAATTGCAAATTTTTTAAATTTTACATTTTAATGGTAATAATTAATTGTACCTTATTTATATATATATATTTGTCATATATTTTTAAATGCTTATTACATTTTGAGTTATTTATTTTTAAAAATTAGATAAACATATACTTTACGTTTATAATTTGAATATAGAATTCTTTTATTATGCATTGTATGATTTTCTGTGAATGTTTCATTCAATAAAATATATTACATACAAAATGATTTTTATTGGGAGATACTATAATCTGTTAATTCTTTCAGTGCGGTCTACTTGAGCACACCGCAACCTCCCTGAGCGGGAGACTTGCACAGCATGGGCATATGACGGTTGCGTAAATGCACGTTTGTTAACGAAACGAGATATCAATCTGAAATAAGTTTCTTCTCATAGTAAAAACTATACACATTCTTTTTCATATGCTGTAAAATATAAAAAAAAAGTTGTATTCTACAATACTAAAAATCAACATTTCAGAAGTTATCATATTTTTATACGAACCTAATAAGTAATAATAAATGGAGAAACAATAAAAGTAAAAACTAATAACTAATAATATTTTAATGAATGAAAACAAAACAAGTCACAACACACAATACCACATCACATTCTCGACATTCGTAGACTTGATTTTTTTATGTTGCATTTTGAGCATACAACGCATTGTCTATGGATATCCTTTAATGGTTTTGGTTGTACTTTCTTTATGAAGTGCCTACTTGTAAGTCGAAGAGGATTATCTTCTGCAGCTCTCCTACTAATCCCAACAGAAGATCTTGGTGTATGATATACCTCTATTTTCCGCAAAAGGTCGAGCTGAAATTTTGCAAGTGGAATACTTTTTTGAATTGTTGTTTTATATATAACATGTGCGTTCAGCAGACTCATATCCGTAATGTCGAAAAAGCACTTTGGTTGTTCTACGTACACTTTCGACAGAGCTGAGTAGCATGTCCGTTTTATCAACTGTTCCCATAAATTTATTATTCATAACTGGTTGTCCAGTTTGTCTTCCTATAAAAGCCATATTGTGAACATGTGCGGTCGATGTACACCTCTCGCTTATCGCACCATTTCAAAGCTAGTAGTCTGTTACTTGTGGTTCTAAAAGTAAATTCCCCTTTTTTAATTTTTCTGCCATATGATGAAAGTTCTTCTGTTTTTTCATACAGTTCTACTGCAGTTTGTAGCTTTATCGTATGGCCAAAGAAATAAATCAGGACTGCTGTACCAATTGTCTATATACAAAGTATGTCCTGCACCTAAATAGGGTTCAAATAGAGTTATTACTACATCAGCTCATTTTCCAAACCCTTCTGTGTGCTTCAATTCCAAAATATATCCTGTCTGTGAATCACAGAGAACAATGAAATCGGTGTCGTTTAGAGGGAATGTATTACTTGAAAAACGCCCCTTGAAAAGAAGTAAACTTTCGTCAATACAAAGCTCTCTGTGTGGCCTGAATTAATTTCCAAAGTTTTTAGCGCATACAGTCTACAATTTTTCGCAACTTGCATAAAGAGTCTCCATTGTAGGGTGTATTATTATCGCTAAAATGAAGCATTTTTAGCAAAAGCATAAATCTGTCTCTGGGCATCGTTGTACCAAAGGAAAGCGTTGCTAGCAAAGTTTCTCGGCTCCAGTACTCATGAATTTGAAGCTTTTTACTCTCGCCATTTGAAATACAATGGCAAAAAACACCCGCACTTCCAGTCATGTAAACAAGATCTTTTTTTTAGAACTGTGATATGTTCACGAGCATAGATGAAAATGTTCTTGCTTTCTCGAACAATAAAAGTCATTATTTCTTCCGTGAAAAAAAAAACGAAATAATCAAGAGGAGTACTTTTGGCATTCAGACCCTGCACGCAACACCCAGCAGCAGCTTCTTGAAATGGAAATATATCAGGTGTTATTTCATCTCGTGTCCATGAAATATTGTAATCTGGAACACTAGGAACTGGTTCTTCAGTTTCTGGTGACGGTAATCTCGCAGGTGTTGCCGGAGTTGTAAGCTCGGCCAGAACGTTTGCTGTAATATGTACAGTTTCTCCACCATCCTCATCCCTACCAGTAAAAGCATTTTCTATAAACTCATCTTTGCTATCACATCTAGTTGGAATTTCCTCCAACTCTTCATCAGTGTAAACACTACCTTTCCGCGGTGCAAGAATACGATCTCCCATTTTGATAAGATACACACCCTCCCGCACAACAAATGACACTTATAGGTAGAGACATGTCTGTGAATATGTATTATGCGCCACTCGAAATCCCTTCCATGCAATCCACTCCACATAAAATTGAAATATACTGCTCTCGTAGTTTTATAATAACAAATTCGTAAATATACTGCCTCCGCAGTACAGGCATGAACATTTCATGCAGTATAAATACTGACTTCGCAACTGAAAGGGTTAAGACATCCAATGTTAGGAGGGACTTAAAGAAATACATATTTGAATATTCTTTATCTTTATTAAGAATTAAGTAACTTGATAATTTGTTATTTTAAATAAACATGAACTTTCCACATATAAACATTTTGCATATGATAATTTACCATTATAATAATAATAATAGACATTAACTTAATAAATAAGGTTCTTCAATAATTTTTGGAATAATAAACAAAAAACGCATACTTCACGTATCATTTTAGAAATGTAATAAATATTAATATCTCTAACACAACCTAAAAACAACTGGAATATTAATGTACAACCAAAACTACACAATTTCATTATACTTTTCCTTGAAAAGAAAAAGTTTTTTAAATACATTTATACAAATTCTGAATTACATAAATGTAACAATAATGAATTAATATTGGTTCAATATATAGTTAAACATAATACTTTAATACCTAATTATAAATCATTTTATATATTATATAATATATGTATTATACAACGGAATAATATAAATATAACACACGTGTATTAATAACTGTACAATTAAACATATCTACACTTAAACACAACTGAATTTGACACCATCTTCACTTGAATAGCAGTTATGGCAGTGTAATTTCTGATTACGAACTCTTACATCTGTACCCATAAGACCATCACCTAACTGCATGTGGCATACACAACATTTAAAACATTCCATGTGATAAAATAAGCATAAGCTTTCAATTATCATTGCTGCACCTCTCCCTGTAACAAATAAATGTGTATAAGACGGGATTAAAAATCTCTAAATATAATATGTATTGCTGAAAATTTATAATACTGTCTGTATTATAATACTGTCTGTATATATCATATTAGCAACAGTTCAACATGTACAGCACACAAAACTTGAAACGAAAATTTTCAGAGTATTAAATTATTTTTCTTTAACTTGCTTATATATACCATGGAGAAATTAAACCAGATAATAACAATAAGTGGTTGGCTAAAATATAACGTAAACAAATATTGGTCAACATGGCATTGGGTCTAAAGTAACAGAAACATAGAAACTGAATACACATTAAATGTAGAGATAATATTTAAACAGAGAATGATTAAACCTTGAGACATAAGTTACCATTGTGAAGACAAAGACAATGCAACACTTTCCTAACAAAAAAAAATCATACAAAAAGTAAAATATGTCGGGCATTTTTTTGTTTTGAATTCTTTCAGAATTAATTATTCCATGAAAAAATTAATTCATTAATTATTTGTAAAAAAAAAATTAGGGACAAGATTTAATAATTTCATTGCAGTTGGTATCTTCATTTTTGAATTGAAGCAACTGGTTTTAAAATTGTTTTTTGCAGGTAAATTTATGAGAAAAAAAAAACCTCTTATTTATACAGGTGGTCCAGAATTATATACATTAATTGCTGGAGGTGATAGTACGTCCAAAAATAAGGGTACTTCTTTATGTACACTTTTTCTTAAAAGCGAATAATAAGGGAGATAACTCTTGAAAGGGGTGAATTGAAAACCTTAGTTTTTCAAATATGTTCCAAACGCTTTTGATTACAGAGTTCATATCTTGGGAGTGATTATAAGACATTAGGATCATTAATTTCATGTCACTACCTACCCCATCCCATATGAATACAGGGTAGTTTTGGAGGATAAGTGAGGGTTATTACGTCACATTTTTTATCTTGTAATTATTTTAAAACATTCTTGTAACAATTGTGTCCTTGGACTTTTCTACGCAAAAAGGTGCTCTTGTAACATTTCGGTAGATACATCATCGAAGGCATACGTGTATTTTACTGTAATCGTTACATTTCTGCAATACATCACGTAAACTTTGGAATCGACAATTGTGTTAACCACGACACTCGATATCAAGTATTCTATGAATTATCAGTGACCTTTAATGACACTTGTATCGTACTTGACAGTGAAATTTGTTAAACACGTCTTTTTTGCAAAAGGGTTGGATCTCCCTTATTATTCGCTTTTAGGAAAAAGTGTACATAAAGAAGTACCCTTATTTTTGGACGTACTATCACCT
>JAFFZR010013423.1:0-30239 GCA_018397195.1 Lethrus apterus | reverse complement strand
CGGGAAGTAATGATCAGAATTCAAAAATTCAAACACATCTGTAAAGCCCATCGATTGCTCTTTCATTTGAGATACCACGCGATGGGTCATTCCATTTAAAATTTTTGGGGAGGTATTCGTGGGGGCGCAGGGGTAAACGTCAAAAGTGTGAATCATAGGTCAAACCGTTTCCCCCTTGACAAGTGGACCTGTTTTCGGAAATTTTCAATTTCCTTTTGGTTTCTGAAATATCTCAGGCGGTTTTCAAAAAAACATCCTGTATTTAAACAATTAACAAAATAAAATCCCCTTTATATTAATTATATAATTTACTAAGAACATATAGTGTAAATAATAGCTCTTTACCAAGATAAATTGCTATAGTAAACGAACTTAATTTGTGTGCGAAGTAACTTCAGTTTTACATAATGTTTGTACGGATAATCCCATTTCAAACATACATTTAATTAAATTTAATGGATTATAAAATATACATTGATATTTTTAATTGGATAGATAAATCAAGTTGAAAGCGTATCCCGACAGCATCTTCTTTATATTTTTCATCGACGGCTTTGTGTAATTATTTTCATAATGAGTTGGCTGTTACAGACCATCAGCCGTCATAATATTTACTTGCAGAAAACGAGCAAAGGTTTTCTCTAGAGATTAACGAAATGAAATAGTACGACAACGCATAATAATCTTGCACTCTCATTCTAGACGCTTTGAATAATGTGTATAATTTTATAAATATGCTATTACGACAATAATAATAAATATGAACATACTTAAGTCTGCATGATATAATATTCTAATAATAAAATGGACTGACGTACGGACCTATAAGTGATCTCAAGAAGTTAAGTTTGAAAAAATATTATTTTTTTATTGATTTTAAATACAATGTTAGAAAATTTAGTCCAAATTATATAAAAAAATGGTGAGTTTTAAATATAATCGAAGATGTTATCATCTTGGTTCTATTCTTTACTACATAAACGAATTTTTACAATTATTGTTTGTTTACAAAAGATTGGACAAATAAAACATAATAACAAATTTGTTACTTTCATTTAGCTTTAAATTTGATGTCAAATATCAATGAGTGACAAGCGTATGTATCAAATCTAATTTGTTCACAGCTTAATAACGAGAGTCTGCGCTAATGCCGGACTGCTGATTTCGTAATGACTTAGTTACATAGCCTAGAGCATCCTATGGTCAAATACTGCCCTGCTAAGCGAAACCTATATTTTTTATTTCGTTAAGATTTTTAGATCTACCTAATTTGATGTAACCGTGATTAAACAAAATAAGACGGTTTGGTAGATCTTCCTAAAATTTTGTATAGAGACATAATTTCTTATTCTGAACAACTTTTCTCAGTAACATTTTCAGTATCATGGATTAACTGGATTAATTTGTTCATTTCATTCATTTTTCTATTAAAACTTGAACGCCGTTTTTCTTGATTTTTTTCTTATGTAACCTATTTAAAATTGTACACCGTTGAAAACAGATCCTAAAGAAATAAATAATAAAAAATATAGTCCATTTGCAAAAACGAAGTGACCTTGAAATAACCTTGAACCCATCCACCTAATGAAAAATAAGCATTACCGTTGCATTTTCCCCTCTGAATCAAATAACTTTTGTCTGAAACATTTTTTTCAAAAACGCCTTGCTAACGAGATATTCAGTTGTCTCAAGATAAATGAGTCGCCCGGTATAAGTGTATCAAATATCGTTTTATTATTATTATTATTTTTTAGTTTCATCAAGTAGTAAATTTCTACGTCAAATAAATTTGACTATGAAATACTGAATACATAGTTTATTACAACGTTGTGTTATCCAAGAACGTTATATTTATGTATAGTTTCTAAGTTCGCTACCTCCGCGCTCCGGTGTGCCAGATTTACTGGAAAAGAGAAAAATTAATTCTGTACAAATAATTTTATAACTTAAAAATTCAGAGCCTTTTCCTTATCCTAACTCTTTTGATTGTATATTTGTGTCGTTATCTAGAGATTAGAGATAATTTACAGATTTAAAGTTAAAAAATTCTCACGGTTGCGAAAATATTTTAAAAAATGGAGATTGTACTTTATGAAATTCATAATAATATTTTGCTTAGTGATGACGGGACGATTCATGTCAGAGATATTTGCTTTTCTCGTAATTGATTTTCACACCCATAAATTGAAATTGTATAAGTTTTCATCACAAATTTACACTATATCCCTTGCATTTTTAGTATTCACCATTCTTTATATTTTTGCAAAGGTTAAATGCCACTGCCCAGGAGGTTTATTTTTTTTTGTTGTACCGTCCATTTATAAATTTAAGATTTTAGCACAATTCCGTATCGTGAAAATGTATTCATATGTTCCTCTGGTTCTATAATTTTTTTTGTGACGCTCCAGCTGGAGGTTTAAAATAGTGTTACAACTTGTGATTATTAGAATAATGTTTTTATTGTGTCCATCACACATCCCGGTGTCACTGTTATGCTCCCCGTTCAAGCTCTATGGACGCCTTATACTGAACAAGTTTGGGTCCCAAATAGAAAACCATCTAATCCCCCAGCAAGCAGGATTCAGACCTGGGAGGTCCTGTACAACACATTGAGGACGGCTATGAAAGAAAAGAAAAAACCGGGGCCGTCTTTATAGATCTGACGGCGGCATATGACACTATAAATCATAAAATACTACTGGAAAAAATTTTCAGAATGACAGGAGATTACCAGTTAACGAAAGTGATAAAAACAATGCTATCTAACAGAAGATTCTATGTAGAGTTCCAAGGAACAAGAAGCCGCTGGAGGAACCAGAAGAATGGCCTTCCCCAAGGTAGCGTGCTTGCACCCATGCTCTTCAATGTGTATACCAACGACCAACCAACCGGCCCAACAACAAGGAGCTTCATCTATGCCGACGATGTAGCTATCATCTGCCAGGCACAAAACATCGCAGAGATAGAGGAGCACTTAACAGAATCCCTATCAAGGCTGAGTGATTATTATAGGTCAAATCAGCTCCGCCCGAACCCAGCGAAGACGCAGACATGCTTGTTCCACCTTAATAACCGACAGGTGGGAAGGGAACTGCAAATAGAGTGGAACTCAGTCAGACTGCAACACTGCCCAAACCCAGTCTATCTAGGGGTTACATTGGATCGCTCTGTGACCTACAGAAAGCATATCGATAAAACCAAGGCCAAAGTCAACACCAGGAATGGCATCCTCCGGAAACTGACTAATGCTCGCTGGGGAGCCAACCCTAACGTCCTACGCTCCTCGGCCCTTGCGCTGTGCTACTCCGCAGCCGAATATGCATCCCCGGTATGGGAGAGATCTGCACACGCCTATAGACTGGACCATGTCCTGAATGACACATGCAGATTAATAACGGGATGTCTAAAACCCTCCAGCCTCGACCAACTCTACATGGTAGCCGGAATTGCACCACCGCAAATAAACCTTAGCCATGGCCGAACGAAGCAGGCAATGCGACGACCCCAGACAACCATTGCATCAGCATGTCCCGCCAGTGGCCAGACTAAAATCAAGGCGAAACTTGATGCAATCTACACATCCCCTCACAGCCTCTAAAACTGCGACCAAGGAGGCAAAGTGGGAACAGCGCTTAGCAGTCAATGATATCCCAACCTGGAATCCAAAAGAAAAACTCCCTGCAGGATCGGACCTAGACTGGGGTACCTGGAAAACCCTCAACCGACTCCGGTGCCAAATGGGGAGATGAAAGAACAACCTCCTGAAGTGGGGAGACGCAGAAGAGGAAACATGTGAATGCGGAGAATCCCAGACAATGGAGCACCTCCTGGTGTGCCAATCCCTACAAGCCCCATGTACCCTCCGGGACCTATGGACGTGCAATGAAAATGCTGTGATATGCGCCAGACACTGGAGTGATATATGAACACTTATATGTATGTATTGTTAATAATGTATATAGATATTTTACATGATGTAGGTCAGACACGTTTAAATAATCGGATAATCCGCATATTACTCTTGAAGCCATTTTCCACCCATCCATATTAAAACTGGTGTATAGGTAGCTATGCCACGTAGAAGAATAGAAGGGCCGATTCTCTCTTGTGAAACCATTACTGCTGAAAGGTACAGACAGCAAATTGTCCAGCCATTTTTTGAATAACTTCCTGATGATGAACTACGATATGAATATTTTTAATACAACTTGACTTTTATTGAAAAATAATATGACAATCATTTTATTAGTCGAAATGGCCTCCTCTATCACCAGATCTAACACTGCTGGAATCTATTGATCGAATGTAAAAAGGATTATTTTTGTACTAGTCAATTTTAAATACAGTCTTTCTTAGCCTACACAATTTTTGTATTTTTCACACTCCTTGATTTCCTAATAAATGAATTAATATATGTAAGACAAAAGTTTAAATTTTGTTTCTTGATCATTTAAACTAATACATTTCTGAAACAATCTGGCTGAGGGGCAGATAACTACAAATATTCATACTCACTACAACATTTAAACAATCAACTTATTTTATACATTGCTCTGAAACTTACTTATTATTATTTATACTACGGTTAGGTATATCAATCCTAAACTAAACTAACAGCATTAAACTATTTAATCTACTAACTAACTTACAACCTAATTTATTCTATATGTACAGATAAACACGTAATCAGAGCAATCAGAGAAAAGAAGAGAAACAAATCTTGACCATATAAAGAAATTCCCAATATAAGACAATTAATCATGAAAAAGTTATAAGGGGGAACTTATAATGGGAACGAAAGTAAAGAAAAGAAAAGCCAGAAAGAAAAGTAGAAAAGTAGTGTTTTCACTTGTTTGCATACTATTTTGTCTTTGTTAATTTAAGAAAAATCAACCACATATCACACTATAAACAATCAACCTCCGTGCTCGGTAATCATCTCACACTTTAAATAAAATTCAAGTACGGTTTTGAACGTCCCTGTCAAGGAGACTGGACGTTTTGAAACAAAGCTCAACTCTACAATGAAAGTGCTTTGCATATTAATTCTTTGGCAAGAAAATAATTATTTATTTGAATTTAACGCATAAAATTACACCCGTATCTACATTTACATCACATTTTTTTCTGAAAGCTGGAGAATCTATGTTTTGGAACAAAATTCCTCATACCTATACTATATTATTTAGTCTAGTTGTTGAAACATACCTTAACTTTGAAAACAGGAATTATGAAACTATGTATCATTATAACTTTATATAATTTTAACAGTACATTATTAGACATATTTATTGAAACAAATCACTGTTTTTAAATTAATTAGAAATTAAGGTGATTTGGAACAAAATACGTATCTATGTCTTATATGTATGTATAAATTAATTTATGATAACAATACACTTGTTGATGGTCGAAATAATTGACTACAGTTTTCTCATGTTTTTCTGAGATGTACAGCACAAGTTGAAGTTAATAAAAAAGCACAATTTTAGCCCTATCATACATACAGCGACATATAAGATTCCAGAAGCACATTTTAACAGCATATCTAAGAAATCACTACGTAGCCAAACATGTTCTCTTCTCTTTTATCTGCTTTCATCTACATTTCCTCGTGCCTCATAAATCTTACATAAATATATCACGCTATGAAAATTATTTCCAAATGTCACTTTCATTATTTAGAAACTTTCTTCTTTATTAAATTCTGTATATTCCCAATATACGAATCATCAAAGCTAGGTGGTCCAGTGGTAAGAATGCCGGACTCTCAGTAAGAGAGTCGAGGGTTCGAGTCGCGCCTGGGTAGGAATTATTATCCTGCTGTGTCCGGTACCCTCTTAAGTCAGCTTTCGCTGTTGGCATAATTAACAGTGCTACACCTCTGAGCAGATTATCCGAGCAGATAATAGTAACAAAGCGATGGAACACACACAAAAACTACACTTAAATGGTGCTCCCGCAAGTCTTGACAAGCATTAAGCTTATGAAGTGTTCGGGTCAGCACCACACACACACCACCCACAAATCTCGTTAATCTCAATCTCATATTAATAAATATCAAATTTCTCATGAAAAATCCAAAACCCTTGTATCCAAAATGTTTCTATCAACATTAGGGGCGCAGTTATAAAAAAAAATTAGAAATATTCAAAAATATTTACCATTTATTTGTGATATTGCATAATTAAAATGTAAACAATTTATTTTGTTATACCTCTTACATTTTTCTAATCGTAATGGTTGTAGGTTTAGCCAATTTTGATAATATCAAACGAGTCTCTATATCAACTTACTGTGTTCGGTGACCGTATGAGTCGTAAACTTTAATGAAAATTAGAAAACTATCATAAAACGATGTATTAATACTTCTTCTTGCCAATAATTTAAAATACATCGAAAATAACTAATAGCATATGTTTCTCGAACATGTGTAATGTCATAAGGCAGGAATAATTATAGAAGACCGTAATATCAGCTAAATAACCACACATATACTTTCCTAGATCTATATTTATAAGATAAGTAGGTCTCAACAAACGGAAAACGTAAAATTAATTATTGCAGCTGTATCCAGCAGAGGCGCTTCATTTTAGAAACGTGAATATTAAAATTTAAAAAAAATACATTTAGCACAAAGTTGCAACAGTTAACATGCTTTTAAATTATGCAAGAAAGAATAGAGCAACAATTTTTGTATTTTCAAATAAATGCAATTTTGATATTGTATTCGGTGAACTTTGGTTGACTTGGAGTTTTCGATGAAATTGTTGATTGTATAGGCATGAAATAGTAGTTTACGCGACAAGTGCGTGAAGCGGTTCATTATGAAACGAGTATGCGAAAGCATACGAGTTTTTTAATGATACTTCACGCACGTGTTGCGTACACTATTTTATCTACAACCGTCAATATGAAGAAGAAAATTATCGAAATTCGTTAAATATGAATGTCACCGGCAATGTCACGTTGTCTGTCCCTAAATGTTTCATAGCAACGGTGTCAACAAGTACGGACATTTTGCCGTGGTTGCCGTGAACACTGTGTCAAATAATTTACTTTATCGCACTTGTGTTATAATGAATCTATTATATCACTCGTGTTATAATGAATTACTTTACGCACTGTTTGGAGTGCAAAAAAGCCTACTTTATGTACCGGTTGTAGATAAAGATTATTATATTATACCTGTATATATTATACAGGTTGAACTGCTAAGGTGTCCGTGTTCGATATCTTCGTTACGATTTGAAATAGAGCATACGTTTGTAGAAAAAAGTTTTTTTTTAGATTTTACATCCTTATACTTTAAAATAATTTCACCTATACAGACGTTCCACTACTAATTTAATTTTTTTTTTTTTAATAACCAAGGTTTATTTATGAATAAATTTCTTCTCATTGCCCTAAACAGCCATATTATATTTTCTTTCACTAATAAATACATACTGATTGTGCTCGTAATTGAGTTTTCTTTTATTAATGTTAAAGGTTGTCAAAGTTTGACATTAATCTGCAATATTAATATCGTATATCCTTTTAATGGTAAAAATGTGCGATCAAGTATAAAAATTACGCAATAACAGATGTGGATTTTAAAACTGTTTCAGACGGGCTTATTAAACCCGTGTTTAGATTATGACAATTGCTTTAGGATAATTATGAATATTTTCAAATGGAACACACCAAATTTTATCGTTCAGTCATGTTCCTAATTGTATTTTCTTTGTAAAAGAAAAATATTTTTTCAATTAAAATTACCGCTCTAGATTGATTGTTACTAATTTATAATATATTTAAAATAATAAAAATCAAATCAAAAGATTATTATTTTTCATCTTTTATTCGTGAGCAAGTATCTAGAAAAAACGTGATAAAATGTATTTATTACTACACATAAACATATTAAATACCTATATAAAAATTAGAATAAATAGATAAATAATAAATAAATTAATAATAAATAATTAATTATAAGAATAATTAATTACAAGAATAATTTATTAACAAATGCAGTTTCGTTTTATAATAAAATAAAATTTCGTTTTATAATAAAATAAAAACAATCTAAAAGTACTTAAATTTTTTGAAAATGTTAGAAACCCTTTAATATAATATAATTTGGCAAATAACATTTTTTTTATGAAAACCAAACCCAATGTAGAAATAAATACACTTAATTCGTAAAATTCATTGTTCCAATTGTTTTGAAAGATACATAGAACGAAGAACATAATATTAAAAATGAAACTACAAATTAATAGAGAACATACATCATAACACATATAGAAGTTTCTAAACAGAAAAAAGACACATGACATACAAATAATAAACAATAAAATGTTACCACAGCAAAAATGGTGCGTGAAGTGATTCATTATGGAACGTGTATGCGAATTACACCACGAGTCGTTAGGCGAGTTTTTTAAACGATAAACATTAATGTCTAGTGTTGTAATATGAATCTTTAGAACACTTATATTGTAAATGACTATTACTGTACTTGTGTTATATTGAATCTATTATATCACTTGTGTTATAATGAATTACTTTACGCACTGTTTGGAGTGCACTGGTTGTAGATAAATATATTTTATGATAGTTTCTATTATCTTTCATTGGTTGAAATATCAAGAATAAAAGATGAGTTCAACAATGCATTCATCAAATATTTATTATGATCGATTATGAGAATTAAGTCTGAATTAATTTTCATAATCGATTGCTTCACATCCGCTAACGGAAGGAATTGCTATGGAACATTCTCTCTGTGTGTTCTAACAGGTTCCAACATAGCAAGGAAACGAATTGTCTCCTGATTCTCTGGGTCTGGAAACGTGTAAATGAATCTGCAATTACAATGCCTATGTTGCAATCGAAATTTTATTGTATCTAACTTTCTGCAAATTCAAACCTGGTTGTGTAATGCATCGTAAAAATTAAATTTCATTTGTGTACAACAAAAACTACTACAATTCTAAATACTCAGTCACTAATATAGTGTCAATATCTGGGGGTTATTATTACGTTGAAACTTTGACATAAACGTTACACGTTGAAAATTTAACGATAGATTAATTTTCAATGTTTCTTAAATGTTTAACGCAATTAAAACGTTACTTCAATCAATATGATCGAAATTTGAAAACTTCTTGGATGGCAAAATGAAGCACAAAATAATATCGTTATTTTAAAACATAATGTTCGATCAGTTTGGATGAAACCTGGAAATATATCATCGTTACAAATCTAATTTAAAATGTTAATGTAAAATTTAACAATTATATGATAGTGGAATACTGAAAATAAGATGTCTTCATTGTACAGGGCATGGTGTCTACAACGTCAGAATCCCGTTTGCTAGAAGAATAATGATAAGTTTAGAAAATAGTAAACGGTTCAATTATTGCGATTAATCTATAATAGATAAGATTTATTAAAAATGCTATTACTAAAATGATTGGTTATAATTATCTCGAACGCCAAAGCATTAATTCATAATGGTCATGGGAACATTTACTTTAAACAAAACCTTTTAGAAAACTGAAATTGCTACAAATCTCATCTATTCGAAATAATATTTATAATAAAACAACTATTATATATACGAAGAATAAAAATTATTACGAACTTTGTTTATTATTAATGGAATATCACACATTGGTTCGATTTTGCATCGGCATTTTTCCAACAAAAAATTGTTGCAAATATGTTTACCATATATTATTTAAACAAACACTGTTACATTTACTTAAATCAAATTCGCCAATTCTCACGGACATTTCTCACTTGAACAAATAAATGCAGGCTGTGTAATGACTTACAGTGTTTATAATAAAAATTTGGCAAGTATGCAGCCAATTTCAAGAGAAACATTTTTTATGTAAATCTAAGCAAAAACAATGTTAATTAACTAATAAAATCTCAAAACTCATCGCATGAAAATATAACGAATGTTTTGTGTGTTTTTCCGAATTAATTGTATTTTGAAAATCACTCATGAGTTTTAAATATTTCGTACGTATAGTGCTCACCAGATGTGCTCTAAAAACTAAAATAAACCAAAGCACAGTGAACGATGTACATATTTCAATATTGTCGACAAATAAACGATCGCTGGCAAGCGACTATTGCAATCAGGAAATTGTGGTTAATTAAATTGCTAAATGTCTCCCATAAAACATTATCTTCCCGTTTGATTTCTGTAACTGACGTCGAGAATAGTAACGTCTTTACTTGATACAAATCTGAGAGATACGATGTAGATTTATATGCAAATATAATTTAAACTCATCCGATTAGCTTATTTGAGTAAAGAAGTTTCTATTTATGTTTAGAAATATCTACATCTGTGCAAATTTTGTTCATGCTTTTGTGTGTATTTATGATTATTTTTTCTTTAAAAACAACCAAAACTAATAAATCGATAATATTATCTCCAAAGTGAAAAAAAAAATGTATGTAATATTAATAGTAATAAGATAATAAGAATATAATTTTTATTTCAAAATCATTCATACATGATACACAAAAGAAATAATATGCGATGCATTACTGAAACATGTCAGAAATAAGATGTCGGCAAAAAAATACAGTATCCAATATACAGGCTTAGTAAAAAGTATGGAATGAATGGCGGTTTATTTCCGTAAATATGAACTTTATAACAAAATGTCTTTAGTAGAAGTTTTGTTGTTAATTATTCTCCATTTCTTAGCATATTCGTTGTTTTTGTACGCATTTCCATGGAAACGTTTTTTCTTTTTAAATGGCAACCAAGTGATTTTTTTGCTGAGTTTTATTCCTCTTTTTTCACTTGAAATGACTTGATATTTTTTTCATATGCTTTAATAACAAAATTTTAGAGAAAATGCTCAAAATACTTTATTCACTCAAATAATATTTAACTCAAATTAAATGTTCAAACTGAAGACCCCCTGCAGCTTGACAATAAGGTAATCTATCACAAAAATTAGGCAAAGAATTTTGCAGCGAGTTAGGTGATATTCCTTCAATTTCATGCCTAATTATTATTAAAATGACTTGATGTTTTGATATTTGATATTTGAGGATAATTGTACAAAAAATTATAGTGGCCTCTGTTTTCTTAATGTTATTTTTCATGGCATTGTGAATAGTTTCATTTTAATTTGTAAACATGGTGAAAGAATTGAAATTTTAATGTTGGTTGGTTATGGAGATCGACAACGTTCACACCAAGATGTTTGTCATTTATTTAATAACGTTCATCCGGAGAAAAATCCTATTGTACAATCCACAGTGTCAAAATTGGTTAGAAAATTTAGAGAAACTGGAAATGTAAAACATATCTCAAGGTCTGGACGTCCAAAATTAGCCACAAATCAAGATCAAGCTCTGTATGTATTACTTAGTGTTATGGATAATCGAATTACGTCAACCACGCAACTTGCTTTGGATAATGAAATTAGTCAATCGTCGGTTGTTCGAATATAAAAAAAGAACAAACACAAATTCTACAAGATACACCTTCTCCATGAGCTAAACGAAGATGACTATGACAGAAGAATGCAGTTTTGTAGAATAATGATGGAAATGATCAATAATAATACAAATAGTCTAAACCACATTTTATTTTCTAATGAAGCCACTTTTTGTCTAAATGGGTTTGTAAACAGACAGAACTGTCGCTACTGGTCCAGTAAAAATCCTCATTGGATGATGGAACACCATACACAGCATCCACAAAAACTTAATATCTGGGCTGGTATTATTGGGCACCACATTATTGGTCCATGCTTTATAGATGGAAATTTGACAACAGATAGATACCTACACCTATTGCGTGATCACATTGTACCTGACATTGCAAATTTATTTCCGGATGAAGATCAACAATAAATGCCAAATCACAATGATTGGTTTCAACAAGACGGCGCTCCAACACATTATGGAGTTGATGTTCGCCTGTTTCTGAATAAAGTCTTTCCAGTTTGTTGGATAGGACGTCGTCGATTTATTGAATGGCCTGAATGACCTGATTTGAGTCCCATAGATTTTTTCCTCTTGGGTCATTTAAGAAATAAAATTTACAAAGAGAAACCAGAAAATTTGCAAGACCTGGAAGCAAGAATCAGGCATGAAATTGAAGAAATACCACTTAACTGGCTGCAAAATTCTTTGCGTAATTTTTGTGATACATTAGGTTATTGTCAAGCTGCAGGGGGTCTTCAGTTTGAACATTTAATTTGAGCTTTTTGTTATTAAAGCATACGAAAAAAATATCAAGTCATTTCAAGTAAAGAAAGGAAAAAAATACTTGGTTGCCATTAAAAAAAAAAAAAAACGTTTCCATGGAAATGCGTTAACATACAAAAACAACGAGTAGGCTAAGAAATGGAAAATAATTATTAAAAAAATGTTATGAAGTTCGTATTTACGGAAATAAACCGCCCGTTTCATACTTTTGACGAACCCTGTATAAGTTATGAAAAATACCTCTAATGAATAATAGCTATGTTGTAAAAGTAAAAGGTATCAGTTAACGAATGATTTTAACAAATGATAATTTATGATACATTTTATTGAAGTTTATTAAAAAATGAGCAGTGATTAATGATCGGTGATTATACATCATGCGAAAAATAAAAAACAAATATGTGCTGGGTAATTATTATTGTAATATTATTATTGTATAAGATAACTACATTAATGGAAAAGTTAGTGTTGCCGCTTCAAAACGCAAACAAACGCAGAGGCATAGATCAAATATTTGATAGTAGGTAGGCGATATAAATCTATCACACCGTGAACACAATAATCGATTGCTTTCGAATATATTCGTTTGGGATATAGAATATATTATATCTACGAATTTGATATAGGTACAGCATGGCAATAAATTTCGGAAAAAATGTTCTATAGCTGCTTTTAATTCTGGAATTGTTTCCAGATTATTTACGCTCAAAGTGCTATTTTTCATCATTCCCCAGATGTAGGCGTCAGGATGGCTAAAGTCGGGATAAACGAAGTCAGTGCTTCTGCAGTTTCCGTATGAACCGTTACAGCGCAGCGGTTGCAAATAAAAAAATTTTGCTCGATAGTAA
The DNA here is from genome assembly GCA_018397195.1 of Lethrus apterus. Classification (NCBI taxonomy): domain Eukaryota; kingdom Metazoa; phylum Arthropoda; class Insecta; order Coleoptera; family Geotrupidae; genus Lethrus; species Lethrus apterus. The sequence continues at coordinate 17,154 of JAFFZR010013423.1, read as the reverse complement.
AAATTTTGTTTAGCGAATTTAATGGGTTAATGGTTTAAAGACAATATGGTTAGCTAAAAGTTAGTGTGATATTTTTTATGTCCATGGCAATTGCTATAGTACATTCAATTTCGGTATCTTTTATTTATCAATGTACTGACAATTTTAAGAAATTAAATAAACATAAAACATTATAACACATATTGAATTTAACTTAGAGATCGTCTTTTCTAGAAATTTAAATCACTTCACCATATCGGCACTTATTTAGTCTGTTTCAGAAACTATGCTTTTTCTTCTGTGTAAATTTTATGTATATTTATATTTTAAACTATTGGGGATGAGAGAATTGAAGATAACTGATTAAAATATGCGGCCCGGACCCGGAGGATTCGGTTCAACAATATTCTATGCAGACCGCGTCAGCGGTGCGATATATCTTTTAATTGCAATGCAACAATCCCCATAAAGTGTATACGCAGCGTCCCAGAAGTACGGAACCGGCTTAATTTCTCAGGAATTGTTTATGGAAATAAAGTTATGTTTGGCAGGTATAATGGAATGATCAAAATCTATTAACTGTGATTATTTCAATTGTTTATCTGTATTGATATTCGTGATACAACGCCATCTTGTTTTTTTTTTAATGGCAGAGCGGGACAAATTTGATATCGTTGAAAGCTGAGTATAATAATGCCAATTTGTGTATTGCTTTTGAGCAATGAAAAAAAATATTAATAATTTGGAGATTTGTAAAAATTTGTTACTCAGAGCACTTTAAGGGCACTAATCTGCAAAAAATAACGAGGACTAATTGAATAATAAATAAAAATACAACGTAGATAACAGAAAACAAAAGATCCGTCTTATTGGAAAGAGATATAACACCACAATTACAATTGTGCAAATTCATCGAAATAATGATTCAGTGACCTATTTAAATTATCTGGGTTAATTTTAGCTCTCTCTTCCCTTATGGGGTCTCTTAGGTCCTCAATTAGGTCTGTTCGCATACACTCTATTTCTTAAATGACCCCACAGGAAAATGTCTATGTGTGTAAAATCGGGGGATCCATTGAATGGTTTCCCTACGCTCAATCCATCTATCTGGAGCAAAGTCATTCCAAAATTCCCGAACTTGACCAAAATGTGGCGGTGGTTCATCTTGTTGGAACCAAGTCGTCTCCTGCACATCAATTGGATTTTCGAAATTTGGAAATAACTCCATTAGTCGTGGGAAAACGTTTTTTTTTTTGCAGTAGCTGCAGGTATCGATTATCTTGTATCTATGGAGCTGTTTATACATTTTAAATATTATATTCCTGGAAAGTCAAGTGTGATGAACATATAATTGAGACAGGTCACACAATCACTGAAAATAATATTAATTACAAATATTTACATAAAAAAAAAGAATAATTTTTTTTTATTGTGTATTACATTTTTAAACACAAAAAGTGACTCTTTAGTATTTACTTTATAGGTATAGTATAGTATAGTATAGTATAGTATAGTATAGTATAGTATAGTATAGTATAGTATAGTATAGTATAGTATAGTGTAGTATAGTATAGTATAGTATAGTATAGTATAGTATAGTATAGTATAGTATAGTATAGTATAGTACAGTACAGTACAGTACAGTACAGTACAGTACAGTACAGTACAGTACAGTACAGTACAGTACAGTACAGTACAGTACAGTACAGTACAGTACAGTACAGTACAGTATAGTATAGTATAGTATAGTATAGTATAGTATAGTATAGTATAGTATAGGCTACTTATTGAAAATGGATGTGGATAAAACTGCATTTTCCAATTAATTAAAATTTTTGTTGTTGACTTTGTTCAAAGGTAATTGTGTTTTGCATTACTTGTACACGCTGTAAAAACAAATTATATTGGGTTTGTGCTGATTTATGGGTAATTAAGTTTAACAACGCTTTGAAAATGCGAAAAGAAAAAGAGATTTTATAGTCATTTGTTATGTCCCATAAATAACCCAGACTTGATATTTATAAAATTATATATTATTTCGCAACGTTTATTTGGTTTTCTGTATTAGTGTTGCGTATGTACAAATGAACATAAAAATAATACAGCCTCCGCATTGTCCTTCAGTTTTCGTATTTTGGTGTGTTTCGCATGCGCATTTTCTGTAAAAGATAGGATTTATTATTTTACTCTGTACTTGAAATTGAAATTGCAATTAAAATTGAAATAATATATTTCGTAATGAACATACCTCTCAGCATTACATTTTTTTTTTTCAAGGTGGAAAATGAGAAAAAATCTGCAGTTTAAGAAAAATGCAATATATTGTTTTACAAATAAAGCTGCTTCTCCATGGTTAATTTAGAAACTAAATATAATTAGTAATCTAAACATATTTACAGGATTTAGATGTAAATTTAATTATAAAGTGTATAATTTCGGAAAAATAGGGAAAGAAACTGAAAGACAATTGGATATAATTTTTAATTTTCTAGGATTTGACAAATTATGCCAAACCCTTATACTTACCGGACAAGTTTTAAATTTATCTCACAATGACACAAATATATTTCATTGTACACATTGTAGAATTAAGCGTTATCTGAACTTTTAATAAAAGTTAGATGAAGATGTATGTGGGCGTTTGAGTGAATATTACAGTTACACTCTAACGTAAACACAACATAAAAATTAAATTAAATATTTTATTTGTGAATCGTGACATTAGTTCTATAAAAGCGTTTTATACTTTTTACTGTTTTTTTTTTGTTACATATTTAATAAAGTTGTACCCGGCTTTATGTTCAGTTTTAATGTTTTGTTTAGCCTTAGTAACCGTTTCATTGTAAACAAGCCCCTGGCAAAGCCACAACCCGTTATTTTGATAGCGGTAATTGGTTGCGTTCGGTATCTGTCGAAAGCAGTCAGACATCATTCATGACATGAATTACATATTATTATTACATTGTAAGTAATAAGTAATGACGTAACAAAGAAAATGTTGCAAGGCAGTTAGTTATTTGAAGCGAGTGACATCTGCAGTCACTTTCAGAGACTAGTTTCTACATTTAAAACTCGTCCATGTAGCTAGCATTCAGTAATTCATGTTGATGGGTTGATTTGAACCATGTTTATTATACTCAATGTGGAACACACGTCATTAAATGTTTTACTTTAATATATGAAGATTTTATCACCTTTGTCATATCGTATGTATACTACATAACATATATAAGATAACAAGATATACTCACAAATTAATATAATTTAATACGTAAAAGCTGAGCTTAGACGTAGTCTAAATTATTCGTAATTAAAGGTGAAGTTTCCTTTTTTTTAGAATGAACAATCCTTCGTCCTTATAAACTCCAGTTATACACTAAAAATTCTTGCTCATACCTACCGAAGAACAAAATATTAATTTTTGTTTGTGACATTCAAATATCTGAATGCTAATGAAACTACTTTCCTTGGTAGAATTGGTGGAAGTATTTTAGTCTACGAGCTAGAATTTTAATTGCTGACGGCCTGACTAAGGATACTTGACTTGCTTTTTATCCCGCGTAGTAGGTATATGCAAATGTGTCCTAATAAATATTTTTTATTACATTCAATGGCTTGTATTGGTTGAACGTTTCTAAATAAAAAGTAAATATCTTTCAAAATATTTAAAATCAGTATTATTACAATTAGTATTATTGGTTTTCTGAAATTTATTCCCTCATTCATTGTTTCCACACCAATCTGGGAACGTGATTTTAGTTTGAAATTCAAAAATCTTTTCTTTCATTTTTACCACTCCTATAATTTATATTGGACAACTAACAAATATAACTGAGATGAAACAAGTGCATCAATTAATCTAGCAAATTTATTAGAAAATATTTGTGTATGATTTTAAAAATATACGAAGCAAGTTTTAAAAAACATTTGTGATCCAGTTTTTAGTCAATGCGGAGGTAGTTTTGTAACAAATTTGTTTGATGAGTTGATGCACGTGTTTTAATTTTAGTAAAACTTGTAACATTTCCAAATATAAATTATGATAAAAATGAAAACATTTCAAATTTACTTTGGGAATTTCAAACTAAAATGTTTTATTTGTGATTATTGCGACCCTCGCAAATTTCTCTACGACCACCCCTAAGTGGGCCGCGGCCCCAGCTATGTATTGAAGGACTGATGAATACCTCCGTTCACTAGTCAATATTTACGTAGAAATTATTTATAAGAAATAAACAGAAATAAAAATCTACGGATGGCTTGATTCCATAGCACGCGCGTGTGTTAATTAATTTTCACCATACGACGGACTTTCACCGATAAAAATTATATCTCGCACGCAAGTCAACGAGAAAATAAAATCTCTTGATCGCACCGCACGATCTCTGACGGCTACTGGTTGTAAATTTAGATCATGTGACGTAAGTTGATATGAAACGGCTTCACTAGTACGTTTGGCGCCCTATGAGTAATTTTCATATCCAGTTTATTTTATAATAGGAAGTGACTCGCGTAAAAACCGTAGCACTCAATGTAATATGTTAGTTTTTTACAAAATACAAGTATTGAATAATGAATATAAACATATGAAAGTCAAAATCACATTTTTCAAAATATATATATACAGGTTTATTCTGAAGTGTGTACCACCGCAAAACCGACGGTTCCATCTTCATTTCAAGTTTTGGAAAAATTGGCGTTTAAAAAATTGGCACTAATACTTCACAAAAAGTCCTACCTATATATTCCTATACAAGTCCCTCCATTTTTTTCTTCGATTTCCATCATTTCTTTTTTGTATGGGCATTCGGTCCTAAGTACGGTCTTGCGTCCAGTTCAATATGCGTAGCGTTGAAAATCAACTTCCTTTGGTGGGAATAACATGAAATGTTGCAAAACATCCCACATCCTGGACAACATGTGTAAACCGAATCGGTTTGCAAAGTCTTCTGCCGAATAAATCATGTTCTACTGCTGAATATATTACTATTCTTTAGGACTGGCATTATTTTAGCTGTGCTGAAATAGCAGAATATAGCTTGTTGTTATAGCTATTACACATCCCAGTCACTTATAGCCATATCTGGGGTGCCGGATGCATTTTATAATTCCTTTTTGAACTTTATTAATGACAAAACTTCTGTGATAACTAATATTTATTGCAATTTTAAATTACAACGATTGTATCCAATTACAGTCTCAACTCAACTGTTATGTTTGGAAGCGGATGGCGAACATTTTCAGCATTTATTTTAATTTATGTTAGTAGTAATTTTCTTTTTTATTTTGTTAATCTTATATTTTTGCAAAGTCTTATGTGTATTTTGCCTTTCCATGTATGATTCAAGGTTCTCTGACCGGCAATTTCCCTATTCTTTTGCAAAGAATAATAAATATGTAACAAACTTATAGGTAACTGTATATTAACAGCACAACAGGCTGAGGAGACATATTTTCTTCCATTGTATTTTGTTTCTTGCTAATCTCCTCGTCCTTTCTACCCACATTTTTTGAGAGCCGACAGGACCATGTTTGCTTCAAAGATATTTGGGTTTTTTAATATTGGGTTTTTCAGAAGCCCCCCTATATGGATTCAGGTCCAGCCTATATACTAGCATTTGACTGATCAGTATACTTGTCACTTTTATCACTCTAATTTCAGACTTCATCAATAATTGTACATACATGACCAACATTCAAGTCAGATCATTCGGATACACACGCTTTAAGCTTGATTTACATTATATGATACGTAAACGACACATGGGGATAGTATATAACGATATTACGCCGATATGATTGATATAACAAACGAGGGTATATACTTTCGTAAATCTGAGTTTGTTATATGCATATCGGCCATATGTTGTTATCTTGTTTTCGTAATACTGACGAAAAAGCAAAAAAATAGAAACGATGACCTTTTACTGTTATTTGTCAAGACTGTCAAAAAACTTTCCGCCAAATAGTTTGTGGACAAAAATTTCAATGTTGAAAACGTGCTTGAAACTGCATGAAAATATTGACATCTCTATGTACGGAACTGTTTACATTTGTGAAAAGAAAATCCGATATGCATATCGGATTTTTTCATTAAGAAATAACGGCCAAGGCTGTTAAATTTTAACGTCATAGGCCGTTATGGATAGCTTAATAGTCATGGAAACACTGCAGATATAATGAAATAACATATCAGTATTACAATAATATTATTACACGCGTTTAATATTTTCCGTGTCTTGTCGTTGTCGTTACGTAAATCGAGCTTTAGTCGTCAGAGAATGTTGATACTATATTAGTCTAATATACAGCGTGTTAATAAAAACACTTTACACACTTTGGTAGGTGATAGTACAGATCATAACAAGAAAAAAAATTTATATACTGAAGTTCAATATTCTTTGGTTTTCGAGGTATGCAATTTTAAAATTTTTATTTACACCTTCAAAGTTGAATGCGATATCGAGTCATCTAAATGCACACGATAAAAAAACAATCGCAATTTTCGCAAAGGTTCAATTTACAATGCGAAATACGCCGATGTGTATTTCTGTTATGGCAAAGCTCGTCGAAATTCGCGTGAAACTAGACGAATTTACCAGCAGAGATATCCTTTGAGGCACATTCCATCTCATCCAACTTTTCAAGATGTCGACCGAAGAGAAATAGGATGCTTCAAGCCGCCAAAATCAGACAGTGGCAGACTTCGTACAGTCCGTACGCCAAACATCGAAAAGATTATTTTGCATGCTGCAGATAATAATCCCCATGTGAATACCAGGCGAATAAGTTTACTTTGTTTACAAGAGCAAGGACGACAGTTTTAACATCTTCTACGATAACTTTAGAGTGCGCTAAATGCGTTGTTTCTTGTAATGTTTTTTTGTTAAAGCCGTGTCTCGAAAACCAATGAGGATTGGACCTCAATGTATTAGAACTTTTTTCTTGTTATGAACTCCACTATCACCTACCAAACTGTGTAAAGTTTATTTATTAACACCCTGTATAATTTAAAGGTGGACAAATGGTAAAGGTAATAGGTATACAAATTTATTAGACATATAAATAGCAGCGAAAAACAAAGTGATGTTTTAATGCGGATATAAAACTTGTTTTCTTAAGCTATGTTTCTTAATAATATTGAACATATTACGTGATTATCTAAACTACTACACCGTATCATATAAAAATTCCAAAACGCAGTAAGTAATATTTCTCATCACTCATCAGTACCGTAGTATAATGTTTCATGGTATGTGTCACACCAATATGTAGATAATAAAGAATAATAAAACAGTATTATTCACCACACCTTTCAGGTACATATATAGATCCATTTAGGGCACATAACTAGATAAACAAAAATCGTTTAAGTGTTTAAGTATGTAGAGAAGCACGTCAAGAAATTAATTATCTGGCGTCTGCATTGCATTTTTTCATGCACTTGAATAAATGGTATGCATTACTTTACATAGAAACTAACACAAATAACTAAAGTATCAAGTATACTACAAAAACAAGAAATCGCACATGTATAAGTAGAGCGCAATGTTAGTAACTTATATTGCATGAATTTCGCCATTTACCAATAAATTCCGTATCGTATGCACATGCAAGCAGAGTGGTTAGAAATCCTACAGAAATTCATTTAAGTACATCGCAAAAAAATTGTGCGTAATATTACTACAAATACAAGTACTTACACTAAACAGAACTTCGTGCTATTATAGTGGACGCCTTGAATTAATTGGTTGTTTTTTTCTTGAAGAGTGTCATCCACACTTTGAAACCTTTCAATATGGCTCACCTGTAATTGTGGACTTGCCGTAATTCGAGCCTCTTAATTAAAGTCACAAATCATAATAAGATTAATGGTGGATGTTGGTTGTGGACGTTAGTGTACTTGCTTTTTATCATAACTAGTAATATTGATATACATTAATCAGCCACATTTAATGTGATGACTGTACCTAATGATTTCTGATATAAGTTGATTAAATTTATAGTTGAACTGCATTATAACATATAGTGCATGTAAATTCACCAAACAAGGTTAAGATTTAGTTAAAACACATTGAAACACATGTTTATATATTTGTATGTTTGTGTTTGTATGAATAATTTGTTGGTGTTAAGTACATGTATTAATTTATGTCAAAAACGAGGGCGAAAAATATTTCTTAGACAATTATATCTACTTCTTATTGAAGTTAATTTTATAAAAGTAAACACTGGCTAATAAATTGATGGAATATTTTGTATTCTATACTTTTTATTTGACAACGTTTAGGTAATAGAAGTAAACTCGGATTGGTTAAAGTTGTTTTCAGGTATGGGTTGGTTTTAATTTATGTGTTTATTAGAAAATCCTTTCCTGGAGTCAATAATTGTTTAAGGCCACTTAACAATAGAAGATTTCTAACAAAATTATTTGGTGTTTCCATTATATATTACTAAGGCTCGAATTATATGCAAAATGCATATTTGTTATTAAGAGGTATATCAACAAAATTGTAAGTTTTCTATGCATATCTAATGTTTTTTCATTAAAATAAGCCAATTAAAAAATGCATATTTTGCATATTTTGGCAACGTCGTACATATTTTAGGAAATATTGCATATTTGTGCATACTTTCACAAATTTCCGATTAAAAATTTCAGTTCAAGTTAAAAATTGGAAAGTTAAAGGAAAATGATTCGATTATAAAATATATTCAAGGGAAAACAACCGATAATTCGTCGGACGGCCTCAGAGAATTAGTATCCTACCGAGTGTTTACTTCTTAAATTCGTTTTGAATGGCAATAATTCTTCCATGAGATAAGTAGTTACCTGCTAATGCATTTTAGAGAGATTGTTTAAAGGGATGTGATCTGAAAATTACAGATTTCTGAGAAAGGCTTAATTACTAGGCTTTTAAAATGGCTCATTTCCGGGTTTACCGTGGCCTCCACAACCAGTAATTACTAGGTGGGGTACGTGGCTAAATGCCGCAATTTTTTATTCAAAAAATTAAGAAAAAAATAAAAATTAAATTTTAGAATCCTCTGACGAATCTACTGCTATTAAAGAAGATAAAATTTTTTTAAAAAATAATGAAATCAATTTGCTTTTATTGCAAGTAATTTTTAAAAGAGCTGCTTTTGACTATCAGCAAATTTAATAAATAAATGCCATAGAGAATTATCAGCTGTTAAAGGTGCTGGAGAATTAATTTTTAAAAAGCTTAACTCGGTATTGAATAAAAATGAAGGATTCAAAATTCTGTCAAAAGTGTCTAAAATTTTGAATGGGGAAATTGTTGATGGCCTTTAATTAGATCCATATATTGTAAGCAATTTAAAATTTACTTCCGTCGATGTTGAACGATCTTTTTCGACGTTTATACATTTGCTAAACGATCGACGACATTCGTTTAAAATAGAAAATTTAGAGAAACACCTAATTGTCAATTTCATAATAATAAATAACTAATATGTAATAATAATAATAATAATAATAATAATAATAATAATAATAATAATTAATGACAGGATAATATATTTATATACATAGTATATACCTACAACTACATAAATATTAATTTATCAATTGTGGTACATTGATAAATTAATATTTATGTAGTTGTAGGCATATACTATGTATATAAATATATTATCCTGTTATTAATTAATAATTATTATAGATTATAGGTATTAGGCTAGTGTCTTTTAATCACAGAATAGCAGAATATTAAAATTTTTTGAATAGGTAGGTATATTGCTAAATGTTGTATTTTAAAATGTATGATAACAATAATAAATATGTTTGTGTTTATTAAATTGGAATGGACTTTGATTTTTTATCGTTAAAAGTCTTGCATATGGATGCACATTTGGCATATATTGGAGCATATTTCTTAATATTTTGTGCATATTTTTGTGAAAATACGTGCATATATATCCGCATATTTTACGGATTTTTCGTGCATATAATCCGAGCCTTATATATTACTGACTGAGTATAATAAACTTTACTTTCAGAAAGACTTGCCCTTCTTCACCATTCTGAAGTAGGTCCCTCTATTTTATCAGATGCTACATGGCCTTAGCCTAAACCTAAATATGCAAAGATTACTGTCCTATTGTCAATGTGAACTATGTTATACATGGTGAGGCATTTATCTTGAGACAACTAAATATCTCGTTAGCAAGTCGTTTTTGAAAAAAATGTTTCAAATAAACTTTGATTCAGAGGGGGAAATACAACGGCAATGATTATTTTTCATTAGGTGGATGGGTTCAAGGTTATTTCAAGGTCAATTTCGTTTGTTTCGAATGTAAACCTATATTTTTCTCATCAGTTTCGTAATCTACGGAAAAAACAACCAACTTTTGTTAGAAAAATTATTCTGTTGGACCTTTATTTCTTGAGATATTCAACTTTGAAATTTGTTTACATTAGAACTCAAGACAAGATTGCTCTTGTTGTCTGTTTTTGTATTATTATAACAAATGCTCAAAATGATGACGTTAAGGCAAGTAACGAACTTTATGAAGATGTACATTTTCAGTTCACTTATCCTCGTTTACAGTTCTACTTCTTTCTTCCATTGAATGCTAATATGAAAAAATTACCAGTAGCAGTAAATATTGAATTGATTTTAATTTATGGTGAATCTGGACGAGATGTTGATCAAGCAATCCGCTTATACGCTGAACGATTTCTCGATAGAGATACTCGTTCGCGTATTTCTTTCTATCGTGTTGTGAAACAGTTTTTAGAAGAGGGAAGTGTACAACCGAAAAAAAGAAAACGCCAACGATCAGTAACTGGTGCAGACAATGAAATCGCCGTGTTAGCAGCAAGCGCACATGATCCTCATATTAGTTCTCGCGCGATTTCTAGCAATTCTCCAATATCTCAGAGAAGTATCCTGAGGATCCTGAAGCGTCATAAATTTCACCCGTATTATATGTCATTACATTAAGATCTCTATAGGGATGACTTTAAGAATCGAGTGATATTCTGTCAATGGTCACGTGGTAGAATCGAAATGGATAATAATTTCTTTCTTCGCGTCTTATTTTCCGATGAATCGGGTTTCACTAATCATGGAGAGTTGAATAGGCACAACATGCATTATTGGTCTGTAGAAAATCCACATTGATTACGTGAAGTTGAGCATCAATGTCCTTGGACTGTCAATGTTTGATGTGGAATCTTGGGTAACAAACTGATAGGTCCCTATTTTATTTACGGTACATTGGATGGACAGAAATACAGAAACTTTTTAGACCAAGACTTACCACTACTGCTCGATGAAGTAAACTTGGAAGTAAGGCAAAACATGTGGTTTCAGCATGATGGATACCCGCACCATTTTTCACTGATTGCACGACAAATATTAGATCGCGATTACAATGCTCGTTGGATCGGAAGAGGCAGTTGAATTCATTAGCCTGCGAGATCACCAGATCTCACTTTTCTGGACAGATACATCAATTTTTATTCGGATACTCCTTCAATATAATGTACATAAATATATTATTAATTGAATTGTTAAAAATGTTTTAATTTTATCTAAATTTTGTTTTCTATATTTTGAATTATAAGAAAATATACACTTTTCTTATATTATAAGAAAAGTTATTTATACCTCATTCAAAATATAGAAACAAAATTTAGATAAATATAAGACTTTTTTAAACAATTTTTTAATAACAATTGAGATAAAAGCTATTAATAATGATTTAAAATAAGTATGCTTCTTTCCCTTATACTAAAGGATTGTCTGGAAGAATTAAACATTTTAAAACCATATAACATTATACTCGCACAAAAAACACAGAAAATAAAATTTTTTAAAAATTAAAAAGCATAATTCCTAAAGAAAAATGCTTTTCTTAGCCTTACAGTTGGACTATATAGTAGACGTAACGTGGGCCGCAATAGGGCTTAGGGATTGTAAAGTTTGATTAATCAATTAGACTTTTTAATTTATTTATAACCATTTGAAGTAATTGAAAGAACAAATTTATAATAAACTGTGATCAAACTTCAAATATATTTATTCTTGAAACACGAAACACATTTTTATATTTATATTTTATCAGCTTCCGTCATTTAAGACCTCTTTACATACACAGAAATAGTCTAGTCACTATTGCATAACCTTATTGTGTACTGATATGTCAATTTTACAATACCGATATGTCAATTTTACAATATCGATATGTCAATTATTCATATCGATATGTCAATTTTACTCATTTTGCGAAATTTTTATTTGTATAAACAATAAAATGTAAGTATGACCCTGAACATATCATACAAGCTCGATCATCTGAATCTTCTTTAAAGTGGGTTTTTGGATTGAATTGCTTTAAATTGTCGGCTCAATCGACAGAAACCGATAAAATATTGAACAAACCGCGGATGTAATGAATGTCACCAATGTCTTTATGATCGCTCGCTCGGACCTTTACTACATCCTAGGTATGTTAACAGCTGTTATATATTTGTGTGATTTAATAGACTTCTGTTCTACAAAACGGGCTCAAGACTATAGCGGCTTCAATTGTGATTTAATCACCAGCAAACTATATATATTATTAAATGGGACAGTCTTACTTACAAGTTGGCGAAAAAAAATCTTTTTTTGACACATTCATTTAGTTGTTGTGACGTCACCGACAATTTTTTTAAATTGCTCGGTATAATTTTTTTGTGTATTCTTGTAGAGCATTTTAAATACTTTTCACCGGTATAAACTTTTAGAAGGGTTATAGTATGAAATTTTTGCAAACAATGCAAAAAACTGGTTTGAGCTAGTAGGCTGTTAAATCCGAAATTCTCTGGAACGAACAACAGTTTGAGCAATTTTTTAGTTCAATTCTAAATTTTGGTTTCAAGAACCACAATTTCTTTCACTTTTAGATCTAGTTCTTCGTAAGCGTTGCTCCAAATTTCCGAACTTACGACGGTTTGGAGCAATTATGTCGGGAAAACAATCAACAAAAAGCCTCTATTTTTGTGACACTCACAATAAACTTGTAACATATCTACTAGTTCATTAATTGTATTTTCGATTTTGGGATGGCTAACAGTAAACAAAACGAACTTCTTTCGGCACTTTGAAACGCCAAATAAGCGACGCAGTTATTTTACGCTTGCTTAGTTATTATCACCAATTGTTTGTGCCAGAGAATTTCGGATTTAACAGCCTACTAGCTAAAACCAGTTTTTTGCATTTTTTGTAAAAATTTCATGGTATGACCCTACTAAAACTTTATACCGGTGAAAAGTACTTACTTGCTCTACAAGAATACAAAAAAAATTATACCGAGCAATTTAAAAAAATTGTCGGTGGCGTCACAACAACTACATGAAGATGTTTAAAAAAGATTTTTTTTCGCCAAGTTGTAGCCAAGACTGTCTCATTTTATAATATATATGGTTTGCTGGTGATTAAATCACAATTGAAGTCACTATAGTCTTGGTCCCGTTTTGTAGAACAGACTGTATATTTTATCTAAAACCGGTGCATAAAAAAGGTTTTCAAGCACTCCAAACAGTGCGTAAAGTAATTCATTATAACACATATACCTAATAGATTCATTATAACACAAGTGCGGTAATTATTTGACGCACTGTCCAATTAAACACGGCAAAATCTCCGCACTTGTTGACACCATTGCTATGAATAATATAGGGACAGAGAACCTGACATTGCAGGTGACATTTATATTTAAATAATATCGGTAATATTTTTTTACCACTTCACGCACTTGTCACGTAAACTAATATTATTACATTTTTAAGTTTTTATTGGCTGGTTGCTCACGAGTAAATTTAATGATAACTTCAAACATTTACAACCAAGTTCCTCCTGCAGGATAAATATTACTTTAAAATCACACGTCATGTGGCACAAGAAATTAGTGCACTTTGATCTGAGCCACTGTAATGAAAAACCTGCCAAAAATTTTTCTTTTAAACAGATACAGTTGCTCCAACCGGTTCCTGTCGAAAGTAAAATCGGTTTCGTCGATTGGGATTTCTTTCCGACAGAAACTGAAAACTAAAAAACCGTTGGTTATTAATGGAAATAGAATATATATGTATTAAAACAAATATATTTTATTAGAAGAAAACTTATATTTTAAGAAACGATTATTTACATTTACTATATGCTTCCTAATATTAATAACATTTTCAAACAAAATGGAATGTTATCTTCTAAAAGAAAAACTACAAAGGAGGTATCAAAATGAAAATCAATATGATAAATATTAGCGAATCTGTGTTGTTAATAGCTTGATCCGATGTCTTTCTCCCCTTGGGACCCCCTTTTATATACTGGAATACTATTTACAAATTCGTCTTTGCTAAATTATATCTATACTCTATTTGTAATATATTATCTTAGTTTACTATATTTTACTGCATACTTACTGACAATTTATTGTGTGTGTAGAAAGAACTTCCATTGACCTACAAACCTATACTGCTTTTAGTATGATGCAGTCGTTTATACAACTTGTGTCTACTTTCCAAATAATCTTTCACTTATACCCCATATTAGACAGATTTTTTATGTGCTTAGCAAATATTATACACAAATAGTATTTTATGTATGTACTTAAATTCTACAAATCCGATAAATATATGTACGTAAATAGCTTTACTTAGGAACGGCTTGCTATTTAATTAATTAGTTAAACAACTTGTGTCGTATGCTTTGTGGCATAAAAGTTTTTCGTTTTGCCAGAGAAAATCATTGTTTATTTTAAATGGGAGATACAATATTAATTGTAATTTGTATTTTTAATTTGAAACAGTTTTAAGTGAGAAGTGTTTTTATTAATATGTATTTTTGCTACTATATTGTAGAACTTTTATGGCAATTATAGTTTCAACGGACAACAATTAAAAAACTTCTAATGTAATAAAAAATATTTATAACGCCCAAGAAAGCTAAGGTTTTTTTGAACAATTTAAAACAAAGAATTTTCTTTTGTGAGGCTTTACAATCTTATGTCTTCCTTATATTAATACCACCATTTCTAAATATTTAATAATTTGAATGTTGAAAATCAGACTTAGATTTGAACACGAATTTACTTAGTTTAATAGCAAGATTTGTTATTGCTAAAAAGAATTGTCATTTTATTTAAATTATATTATTATACGTCTACATCATATTAAAAAAAAAATATTATGGAAATAAATAGGTAATATGTAAATAACATGCAATTTAAATCGTGCGTTTCAAAATAATGGTATTGAATAAAAATATCTTTATAAATTATTTCAATTTTATTCTAAATTAATTTATTCCATTACAATTTATTCAACATTAACTCTGAATGTGTCCCCTAAGAAACTGAAAAAAATGCTTGATACAAGGAGATTGAGATCCCAGTAAAAGTTCTAAATATATTTTATATACAGGGTGACTGGTATTTAAACGTACATATTAAAAGACGTGGTAGTACAGCTCATTTACAATAGATTTAGCCAAATTTGCCTTATACAAAAGTCGATAGTTTTCGAGATATTGATTTTTTTGTGTTTTCTTCAAAATTCACTACTTACTCTTACTCATATTTTAAATTAAAGAAAATAATAAATCTTTATTTCAATTTTTCAGTTTCCCTAGCTCAAAGATACATTAACACACATTATGTATCTAAAATTATGTCAAATACTTGAAAGAAATAAAAATAGAGGAGCTAAAACTTCCACTTGTGAAGAAAAATTTGAAATAATCTGTATGTCCCCAGGTATTTATTTCTAAATTTTCATAATACATTATGCGTACAAATGGTTTTTAAAACATATTTGTTGTATTATCTTTCGAATGAGGTATAAATAACCACCAATAGCTTCGAAATCAATTAGTAACGTATTAAAGTTAGGAGCAGCTACCTACCTTGAACTCTAACTGTAACCACCATTAGGTTTTATATCAATTAGTATGGTATTAAAATTAGACGCAAGTACCTACACGTTTGTACTTTATTTTGGACAAAATACATTCGATAAAAAGTCAGTAATTAACTTAATTCCCATTACAAAAACCGTAAATGAACAAAATGTCCGCATATTCGGCGTTTGTAAACGTTGCCATCTTAAATGGTAAGATATTGTACACCAAGTAACACAGAAATAATAGTTAAAAACAGAAAATCAAACAAAACACAAGTTTGCTGTGATATTAAAGTGAACAATTGCGATTGGTGTCGAATAACCTTGTCTGTTTATACTTCGCAGGTAGGTACCTGCGCCTTACTTTAATACGTTACCAATTGATTTCGAAGCTATTGGTGGTTATTTATACCTCATTCCAAAGATAATACAACAAATATGTTTTAAAAACCATTTATACGCATAATGTATTATGAAAATTTAGAAATAAATACCTGGGTACATACAGATTATTTCAAATTTTTCTTCACAAGTGGAAGTTTTAGCTCCTCTATTTTTATTTCTTTGAAGTATTTGACATAATTTAAGAAACATAATGTGTGTTAATGTATCTTTGAGCTAGGGAAACTGAAAAATTGAAATAAAGATTTATTGTTTTCTGTAATTTAAAATATGAGTAAGAGTAAGTAGTGAATTTGGAAGAAAACACAAAAAAAAATCAATATCTCGAAAACTATCGACTTTTGTATAAGGCAAATTTGGCTAAATCTATTGTAAATGAGCTGTACTACCATGTCCTTTAATATGTACGTTTAAGTACCAGTCAGCCTGTATATAGATTGCAGTACGTGCAAGAATAATATAGTACATAAAATTGCAAGACAAATAATAATTTAAGACTGTACTTGTTGTGCAAGCATCCGAACATGGACCTAAATATTGATCTTTCCATGCATGAAACAGACGGAGGATGTAATATAGCTTACCGCGAAATGTACAATCATTGTCATAGTAAGTGTCGTACCAATAAAACCGAAACGCACGTAGAAAATAACGACAAATGTCTTCCTCGCATCTTGCCGACCGTATTTGAGAAGCAGGTACGTGACCCGTTGCATTCGATAATATTTTACGGTATATATTACTACAGCACAGAGATGAGAGCAAAATTTATTGTTGAAAACATTTGAAATGTGTCATTCATGTATAAATTTGACATTGGAATTTGTAAGTTGAAAACAAATTAGGTATAGGAAAACTTA
>JAFFZR010013421.1:0-26386 GCA_018397195.1 Lethrus apterus | reverse complement strand
AGAACACATTAGAGGAGAAAATAATGACGGAAAACAGAAAAGAATGGAAGAGAAACCCATAAAATTAACCCAAATCCAACGCCTGAAAGGGCAAAAGGAAGGGGAGAAAGAAATAAGAGAAAATTTACATTTCTCATAAATAAATAGATCAATAAATAAATGAATAGATCACAAATAATAAAAATCCATCCTCTAGATTTATGTGTTCCGTTTACAAATTTTTAATCGTTAAATTTTAACATAAATTACTAAACCAGATAAATTTATTTTCATGTGTAATAAATATCCTAATGAGCGAAAATTCAGTTTGAATTCAAGTCGTATATTAACAAACAAATATTCAAAATACATAATATAATTCATGAATCCTTGAGACATAGCATTCCTTATCTGCTTTATTTGAAACCGGAATATACAGCATAATATAGTTTGTTACTTAAATTGCCATTAAGCTTAACTGAATTGTGTATATGTCTCTGTTTATCATAGAAATATATTTCCTTTCTAGATCTACAAAGATCAACAAGCTAGCAGGGTAAACCGTAACGCCGGAGGAAACTGATGGAAACAGACGCTTTAATTGTATTAATGTATGCAAATAATTTACATGAAAGACGGATGTAAACAGGAGCGTTAGTGAGCCACGAAATGAGACGAGCCGTCGCTTCCTTCTCATCAGCAACGAGGAAAATTACACAAGAGGCCCGTTTAGATGGAAACTGATTGTTGCATTTTCAAGTACGTGAAAATCTATGAATTATAAATGGAGCTAAATTACTTCGATGTTGACAATTTCCATTTCTTTTAATACAGGTGTTTTCAATCTACAAATGCATGAACAAAATCTATCTAGATCTAACCGATCTATTTAAAATTTTAAAAAATGTTTTATTTTCCCGTTAAAATAAAATGCGCGTAATATTAATAATAATACATTGAACTTAATATATCTCCAGAAATATTATTACGCTGTAAACTTGCTTGTCTGCAGACAAGAAGTTTTCAAGATTTGTACGATATTTCTCATTTTAGTAGACGGACGATATGAAAGAATCTATAGTTTCCGACCCATGTCTTCGCCATTGCGAGAAACCCCAACTTCTTCCGTTTCCGGCTGCAAAGTTTTAGAACTGTCAACGACAGCGACCAACCCTCGAGAAAAGCTGATTCCGCAAGTGCCGCCATCTGTTGTGATTCGCTTTAATTAAAACAATCGACTTCGACGATAATTCTTCCAAATAGGAAATTTTTATTCCGCGATCCCTTCAAGCGTAAAATGAATACCGGTAGTTTGACGTTATGCAGGGTGTTCAAAGTTATCTGCGCACTATTGCTATTTTCGTTATTTTTGGAGCTACAGAGTCGGTTAAATTAGCAAAGATGCAGTGATTTTTCCGCTGATTACAACGGTCCACACAAAAAAACAATTGCGCATCACATTTCAGAGCCAACTCAGATAATTAGATTTTTTTTAATGGAACACCTGTATATTTATATAGCAGTCGGTAGAAAATGAATAAATAAATGTATATATATATATATACGCCGATGATCGCAAATGTTACTTCTGCAAACGACGGAGCACTGTGATGTGTTCGCGTTTGTAATAAAAATTGTTCAATGCAATCTCTCATTTACACATAATGTCAGATCATACGTATATATATATATAAATAATCGACGGATCCATTTAAAGATTTAGGTCGTAAGATTTTGTAATTTCGCCATGCACTTTCTCGAAGCACTTGTTAAACTAATGTCTCCTCGCGAGCGACATTTTACATTATAATAAAACATTCGGTGTGCATTTTACCGTTCGCCGTCTTTCTCCATCCAACGTCGGTGTTTATTGCTTTTTACGTCCAAAGCTGTGAACTGCACTCGGCGCGCGTAAAAATATAAAACTCGGCGTTAAACTTGCCAGATCTTCCGAACGAAAGCCGTTATCGTCGTAATAAGTTACAATCGTAAAGTATATTGTAAACTTGTAATCTATAAATTAAGTGCCGCCCGTTAACTTTGCGTTTTAAAATAAACAGATTTCACATTATTGTGCACTTCGTTTATTTTTACTGGCGTCGTTGTACCGTAAACAATCCGATCTAAATAGAAAACGTTTGAAATGAATCGTAAAATGTTCCCAAGTGTCAGGAATGGTAATGTTATTTATTCCATTAAACAACGACCAACTAGTCATTTAATTTGTCGGTGATGTCCGACCAGAAAAGCAAACACACGTTGCAGTTTTAATTCAACTAGCGATGGCATTAATTTACAACTCCAAATTAAATCAACGACATTAGAAAAAAATAAATACTACAAACAAGAAAAAATGAAAACAAATTGGTTGATATAAGAAAACGACAAAAATCGATCTACGTTATTTATTTTAATTGAATTCTTCAATTAATTAGATTACTGATCTGGAAGTAAACTGACAGTGTAGTTTACTTCTAAACATTTTTTTAAAAAAGTTCTTTGTATCCTTGTTGGTTTTAAGCCATGCATCGTAAAAGTAAACTGTAAATGGCTTTAATAATCTCGATCATTATGACATAAAACTCAACTAATCACAACGATTAAATAATTAATGAACGTGAATTTAACATTAAACACATACTTAAATAACTACTCGAAAAGTTGGCATGTTCCCGAAGTTATTCTCGACGTTAATATTATTCGACCGTCGTAAACTTGACGTTTCGTAATGGAGAGCATGTGGAATTAAATTCAGCGCTGCACAACGATTGGTTTTTAATTACTAATCAGCGCCGCTATAAAAGGTTTGATGTGAGACGGATTCACGAAAGGTCGTTAATCTTAATCGCGTTTATGCGTCTTTTATACAGTGGTAAATGGTCGTTTTCCCTTTTTTCGCGTCGTTTCAACGCCGTACTCGAGTCATAACACTCATAATCATAACACACCAAATATGATATTGTATAATAAACCAGAGGATATTTTACGATTACGGTCTGACATTTAAAATATCACACGCAGCACTCGATTCGAACGGGATATGGTGGAGAGGAGACGTTTGGTTTACTGGGAATTAATTGTGCGCAAATAGCACACTGTAAAAAAACCTTGATTTTTATGAAAATTATTTTTAAAATTCTTCAAAGTTAAATTTCCTATGTTTAGAGTTTTCGTTCATTGAAAGGTGGAAAATCGTTGTTATAGATAATTTGTTCCTTTTACTAAAGTGTTCTAAATTTAAAGCTTTAAACAACCATAAAAACCCTGTTATTATTATTATTATTATTATTATTATTATAAAATTAATAATAATGAATTTTGTGACGAAAATTTTCGACAATTAACAAATCGAAAATTTTGAAAAATGTAGAAGCTACGAAGGACTCAATAATAAAGTGTTTTCTAAGGAAGGGGAAAAATATAAAAAAAAAAACTCATGGAAAATTTGACCAATCGTGAAATTGTCAATATAAATTTTCGTTAATTTTATTCACAGTCGTAGGAGTGTAAAACATTGTAAAATCTGAATTCAGCAATTTTGCAATCCGTATTTCACAACAATTTTTCTTCTACATAAGAACCGTTAATTCTTTTCACGTTCAATGAAATGTAGAAGGTGCGAAGGTCTCAAAAATAAAATTTTCTAATTGTGTTAGCTGTTAGATCATAACCCGAAAATGGAAAATGACAAAGAAATAAAATAGTAAATTTGATTATTAGTGAAAGTTTCAGTATAAAATTTTCTTAATTTATTCCTAGAACCTCATGCATGGTTTTAACAATTTTGCAACCCATACTTGAATAAAAATAAAAAAAATATTACCATTTGCATTTTTATACAGTGCGATTCTAAAGTATCCCCTCCCCCATGATAACTTTTGAACAGCTGGAACTATCGTTATGAGAAAACAAAGGTAGATTTTTAATTTTTACGTACAAAATGCTGGTGTTGTCAAAAATTCAATTCACCGGAAGCGATGTCAACTTTTTTATTTTAAATGGAACAGCCTGTACATTTTGACGTTTTTGGAAAGGCGACGGAGAGACGAATCCAACGATACCGCATATGTTTAACTTTTATTTGAAAAGTAGCAAGATAGGCAGCAATAACGTTTCTGTAATATGTTACGTTTTTTAAGCAAAATTAAAAAAGTTCGTAATAAAGATTTGCTTTTATTTGTTTATTATTTGTTTTGTAGCTGATTAGTTAGTAAATGTCTTTTAATGGTGTTTCATGTTATTTAACACTAAAAATGTTAATTGCCTTATGGCTAACTAAGGAACACATAAAGAAAATGGCAGAAAATTTATTGCTGCTTCTCTTGTTACTTTTCAAATTAAAGTTGAACATATGGTATCGTTGGATTCGTCTGTCCGTTGTCTTTCCAAAAACGACAAAATATACGTGGCGTTCCATTTAAAATAAAAAAGTTGGCATCGCTTCCGGAAGTGGAATTGAATTTTTGACAACACCAACATTTTGTACGTAAAAATTAAAAATCGACGTATTTTTTCTCATAGCGACAGCTCCACCCGTTCAAAAGATATCATGTTTAGAATCGCACTGTATATTTTCCACTTTATATAATTTAAAATTCGTAAATCAAACACAAAATGAAGAACTCGACCATCTGCTTGTATTTACAATTTATTAGTTAGTACATTTAAATGTGAATGATTTTTTTTTTTTTGTAAACATAATTCACTTTAATAATATACTGACGGATACATTTTCAGAGGGGCCATAGCCTTCTTGGCCTACCTCTAGATCCGCCCGGATTCCGAAAGATGTTCTTCAGCGACACAAAGGTAAATTCCCCACATTTTTCTTACATTTGCCGGAAATTTACCTTATTTTTATTCCGTCGCGTCCAATAAATTAAATAAAATTCCAAAAATGAAATTTTGATAAATACGTACAGCCGATTCTTCAAAGGACCGTCTAAGATCTAAGCCGTGATTTAATCTAATCTTACAAGTCTCTTGTGCAGTCGGACACGCTTAACGTCGTTAGGTCTTTGCACCGTGACTGGCCAATAACTCGCTAATTATTCTGCGACGTTTGGATAGCTCTTGGGTGGGCGTCGATGTATCCTTCAATTATTATTTTAATCCCCATATAAGCTTAAACTTCATTTTTACAAACAGGTTTTTTAATTGCAATTATATCACACGTTCTTTTAAAAACGCGTGTCATTAATTAGGTAATTATTTCTGTTCGCTGGACGTACACGAATATCTTCTATTAAAATAATTAACATTGAGCGAGCGGAGATATGATAAATGCACGTGCGATTACGTGAGAGATTCCTAACGCCTAAGTTACACGTCAAAAAATAACAACACACTGCACGTAGAAATTGCCAATTAAAATTCCGGCGATAAAATCTCAATTTCGTAAAATTTCCCCTTATGAACTCAAGGTTAGCGCGAATAAATGGGTTTATTAACATTTCCGTTGATGCCGACGCGCCGCATGCAAATACGACTAGTTTCTTCGGGACCGACAAAAATGCCAACCGCACATATATAGGTATGTAATATATCTAAATGCATATGTTAAAACATGCGCGAAACATGCAACCGATTTGCGATGGCGAGATAAAGACTTGTCCACAAGAACTGGTCTTGACCCGTTCGGTCTGCCTTCATAAAGCACCGCGCTTGCAATAATATGCGTAGGCTACCTTATTTAGTGACATCATTGTTATTTACCATATAATGGACCGTTACGGTGCCTTTTTTCACTACTCGACACGTGATTCCAATTGATTAACCCATTAACGCCCAAATTAATTTTTTTATAATAATTTTATTTTTTCGGCTGTAAATTAAAATTACATCTATATTTAAACAAAAAATACCTTAATTTGAACAATTTTTTTTGACGTTTTTAGAAAAAAAGGTGGTACCATATGGTACCGCTGAGCGGTTTAATAACGATTTTACCTAAACATTATAAAAGAGGCAGTAGTGCTAATAAAAGAAAGAAGTCTAAAAAAGTAACTTTATTTGGTGTGGAAATTTTTAAAACACTATGTATTGTTCTAACTCTGCTTTTATACAGTAGGTATTTCTGCAAAATGCATGAAACGACAGATCTGTAAGAATCGATATCGTGTCATTGCTTCAGAAACTTCTGTTGTTCATGCCAGATGAATTTTCCCAGTAGCTTCTTTTTGAGGGCAGATTATTGTAACCATTCAAAAGTAAAATTGCAAGAAACACTTTCATTTCTGAAATCAACACTGATGGGTCAGGGTAATTTTTAATAAGCGCATATCTGCTTACCTCGACAAGCATTTTTTGCAAAAGATCGTCCGAAAAAAATAGCTCAAAGAGCTAAACACAATTCATCTCACTATATTTGCTGTAGTCTGGTTTAGGAAAAAGATGTTTTGGACGTTCAAGAGTCAAGGTCAGGATTATCTGACAAAAACTTAAATTTTTTACTGACTTTTATCATGGTATAATCGTTATGAACTTCTTCATCCTGAATTTTTTCCTGTTCTTGCGTTTGCCCTTCATTTGATTCAATTTCCATTTGTTCTGTGTTGTTGGTATGTTCTGTTCCACTAGGCTCATCTGTACCACCTATTCTAGTATTATCATTCAACACGATTTCTGCAGGAGCAGAAAGTTGTCCCCTACTAAGATTATCAACCAAACCTCCTGTGTCCTCGTCCATCGATCTTCATCAGTTAAAATATGACTGGAGGTTCTATAAAAATATCTCTGACGTCACTTATACCTTCCGACTTATCATATAAAAGTTCCAACGCCTCTTGCAACGTAGGGGACTAACATAATATTTCACATCAAATATCAATCATTGTAATTAGCAAACCGCTTAGCGGTACCATATGGGATCAGCATTGTTTACGCTTCAAAAATTCAACAACAAAACATTTTTTTGAAATGCAAAATATAAAAATAAAGAACCTTGTCTTTTAGGAAAAGTATAATGTACTTGGAATGCACAGACTATAAAAGATATTTACATTACAATACTTATACTAATCAAAAGTCCATGTTTTCTTGTAAACTGATATCTGTCAAAATTGTAACTGCTGACAAACTGATGCAACACCTTACACCAACTCTAAACAGCGCACACTGTATTCAGGTGTTCCTAAACCAATGTTTGGCTCATGCGAATTTCCACTAAACATAACGGTCGTGCCACGGTAAGTTTAAAAGTGATTACCTGATTGGTGGTACCATGCGGTACCGGTAGGCTCTAATGGGTTAATGAAACTTCTTAGTATAAAAGCCATACCAAACAGTACTGGTTTTTTAAGGTTTTCTAAGGTTTTTAAGGTGATTTTTTGAACAAAATTAATTTGTTACACACCAGTTCTAAATACCGATAAAAAAGCAATATTGTAAAAACATTTAGACAATTAAAAAATTAAATTTTCTTCTAGTATGTTCACAAATTGTAATATAATACTCGATTAATTGATATCGTGAAAATAATCCTTAACGAAACTACAAAATATTTTAATTTTTATTATTTTAAACTTTCAATTATTATTTGTCACATTTCAAACGCACAATTTTAAAATTGTTTGTTACGTCGTCGTTTATATTGTAACTTTGCTTATGTTACGAATCCTTAAGATTTAATCCTATATTCTTTATCGGGGTGACACCAAACTGTGCGACAGAAGAACACCTCTCGTGCTTCTTTCATTAACTAATAAGCCGGCAGGTAGTAAGAGGATGAGCGGGATGACGGTAATAGGATGTGGACCTGAAATGCCGGGTTTCACAGTCCATTACTACGGATTCTTCCGTCGTGTTATATGATACGTGTGATATATTTGTCTTTTTTACTGCGGATGCCATCCATCCCGTAGGTTTCGTTTGCGAAGTCGATATCTATAACGTAATAAAACAGATGCGTGGTATATTATTACAAATTATCTAGCCAATGTTGAATATAGGTTAAATATTTTTATGAATCCACGAGACATTTTTTCATGTATTTATCGTTGCTATACTTGTAACGTGTAACAATACAATTTATATCATTTCAATTGATAAATCATCACGATACGTCGTATCAATGTAATAATGTCGCGTAGATCAACGTAAATTTCAATCTTATTGGTTGATATAACGCATTAATTACATTAGATAGTTAATGTATAGAAATATGAATCATCACGTTGAAAACTGCAGTGTGTGCTCACTGGGAAGGAAGCGTCTATAGAACACCATATACAGTGTGATTCAAAATGATTGAGGATGGTTTGAATTTCGCGCCGTAAGTTTTAGTGTATTTCACGTTGGAACTATTGAATTGTATGGTGACAATTTTACAATGTCGTTGTTCCAGATTTTCATTGAATTTCTGCTCTATTTCGCATGTTTTATTCTTATATTACAAAACAGTTTGTTAGATGCTTTTATTGCCAGTTAAGTTTATTATTTAAAATGAATGAAGTTTATAATTTTTAGGTATGATAAATTTTTATAAGTGTTATAAGTGCAGCATGGTTTTTACTGTTGAACAATATGCTTTTATCTTAAAAGCTTATTATCATAGTGGTGTTCGTCAGGAAGATGGTTTTTGGATATATTCCTTGCAGTATTGCCTAGAACAGTAGCGGCCAACAAGTCCGGTCGATCTCGAAGCGATTTTTGGTCAATTGTCAGGCATTACTCCTTTGTAAACTACTCTTTGAATTTTAATTACGGAGCGAACCCAGACAACATTCTTTATCCAAAAATTTTAAAAACTGTACTGTTTTAAATTTCAGTTACGGAGCGAACCCAACCCCATATCTTAGCAGGTGATCGCGACACATTTTTAAGAAAAATGGACTATCATATACAGTTCCACTTAATTTAGTTGGGTTCCATTTAATTTAGTTGGGTAAATGTATTCCTATCAACGCCGCGGTTCTAGTTCTCGCATTTGGAGAGTCATAGTTACTCCCGCCGTCGCGATGGCGGGAGTAACTATGATTCTCCGACAGCGGGTCACGTACGACTCTCAAACGCTCCGACGCGTCGGAGAGTTTGAATGTTTTGGAGAGTCATTGTTACTACCGCCGTCGCGACGGCGGAA
This sequence comes from Lethrus apterus, assembly GCA_018397195.1. Taxonomy (NCBI): domain Eukaryota; kingdom Metazoa; phylum Arthropoda; class Insecta; order Coleoptera; family Geotrupidae; genus Lethrus; species Lethrus apterus. The sequence continues at coordinate 17,328 of JAFFZR010013421.1, read as the reverse complement.
GTAACTATCACTCTCCAAACGCGGGATTAACTATGACTCTCCGACGGCGAGAGTAACTAGAACCCCTGCGCTGATAGTAACCAATGAAGCACCAGTATAGTGCAGTTCAAATGCAGTGCAAGTGATGTTAAACAGCCTCAAGGTTCCCATTAAATGTGCTTATATACAGTATGTTCACGGGAACATTCTACAATAGCGAAAAATTGTCTTATAATTAACCAAAAATTTTAAAAACTGTACTCTTTTAAATTTCAGTTACGGAGCGAACCCAACCCCATATCTTAGCAGGTGATCGCAACACATTTTTAAGAAAAATAGTCGATCATATACAGGTTGACTCGGGAGGATCGCGCCAAACTCAAGGAGCCTATTCTACACGTAAAAGTAATTTTAAAAAAATCAAATATTGTTATCCGATATTTATTTGTATTCAAGTTACAGCATCAAAACAAAAGTCCCCTTACGTACTATTCTAATCGTTGCGTTCTTGTAATAAATGTTCAAAAATACTGCCATTGACTTCTAAACATTTTCTGTTTCGTCTAATAAGGGCGCCAGTTGCAGTCTTCTGATGGATTCATGCCTTTCTTTAATATCAACGTATTTGACATTTTGCAGCCGATATTAAAAAAAGCCATGAATCTATCAGAAGAGCAACTGGCGCCCTTATTAGACGAAGCTGAAAATGTTTAGAAGTCAATGGCAGCATTTTTGAACATTTATTACAAGAACACAATGATTAAAACAATATGTGAGGGGAATTTTATTTTGACGTTGTAACTTGAAAACAAATAAATATCGGATAACAACATTCGAATTTTTTTATTTTTACGTGCAGAATACACTCCTTGAGTTTGGTGCGATCCTCCTGACTCATCCTGTATATAATGAAGTATCCAGAGCACGTTATGTCGTACAAAATCTTTGCTCAACACAAACAAAATCACTTATTGGTGTTGAGATACGTTACGGTATTTTCAAGAATTTTTCACACAATACAGGACTTACAAGCAGCCATAGTAAAAGAAATACGAAACATAGATCAGCAGACTTTGCAACGAATATTCGAAAATGTTAAAAAAATAGTTTATTTATGTTTAGATGCAAATGGAGCACATTTTATTGTAATTTATATATAGATTTTTTAATTTAAAAGAAATTTATTGTTCAGCCAAAATAAATATTTATATAAATTTATATTTGAGCTATTGTTATTATTATTTTTTATTATTATTACTATACTTCATTTTTAAAAAATGATATTAAATGACATTTATTAATTTTTAACGTAATTTTCTAATATACCACTCCTTTTTGAGACGCAACTGTATGTAAAATAAAAGAAGGATAAAAATGTCAAGTATTGGTGTTGCCAATGTGACAATAATTTAACGTGGCGGTAAATTCAAACCGTCCTCAATCATTTTGGATCACTCTGTTCATTCGACTGAATCATTTTTGTTTTTATTGTCTAACTATTATTCTATTACTATTATTCAAACAAAATCATATTTTGATATAAGAAACAAAGAAAATAATATATAATTTACGTAATAAATTTTTAAATATAATATCATTCTACACAATGAAGTCAGTTTGTGCGAGTGTAACGCAAGCGAAAGATATACGACTGTCTGGTCTATCCTCCGATTTCGTTACACTCACACAAACTAGCTTCGTAAATCTGAAGTAGAACACAATGTATATAGGGTGAGTCATAACGTACGGAGGAGACTAAAATTAAAAAAATATAAAAATTTAGTAGCAGCTATTTAATTGTTTTTAAAATGCTTAAATTAAAAAAAAACACACACTGATTCTTCATTAATGTCAGTGGTATTCAAAAAGTTGGCTTTAATTTTTAAAAATTTTAAACTGATATTAAGAAAAAATATTTATTTTGATCTTATATTACTACCCTTTCAATCTCCTCCGTACGTTATGACTCACCCTGTATATTAAGCTTGTCTTTGTCTTTGTCTTTGTCTTTTGTCTCATTTAAGGACTATGTAAGGTAAATAAGAGATATTTTTTGATCTCTTTTTTCATTTTGTATTTGAATTATATTGAAATTTTTTTTTTCGTTGCGTGATCTATTTTTTTTGCAAAAATATTTAAACAACAACAACATCGAAAAGAAATTATTCACAATAGTAGAAGTCTTAGAAAATAGTTTTAAATAAAAGATCCAGAAACACGAAAACAAACGATAAAAACATAATAATAATAATTTAAAACAAATTTTATACAATCAAATTGATTTATCATTTCCTTTATAGAAAAAACCAAACAAGTCGATCTAAAAATAATAAATCATCAATATCTCATATATTTCAATATTAAACGAAATATTCTCCTGTCTCGTAGAATTAAACCAAGTAGAAAATTATTACGTCGTTGTGTGTTTAGATGGGCCTCGATGGGAAATATTCACAAAGTCAATAATTAAGGGTTAAGTTCTAAAATCCTTGGCATCTGAGACAAATAAAACATAGTTACGAGCGATTCGACCATGAACTTCCTACTAAAGAATATCATCAAATGTAGCAAGTCTGAGTGACCGACGTGTTATGGTCGGATTCACATCTTTATATTCTCTTGACGATCATCATCCTGCTTATACATCTCGACTGAGGCGGATGTAGGTAGGCCCGCGCGTTCACTGTACCATTGTTATATGTACATACGACTTGCTAAGAGTTGGCTTTTATTTTCTGTAATTTTTTGCATGTTTCTCAGAATTTTAATTATTGACCATTTGTTGTCAAACAAAATTATTTTTCCTAAATATTTAAATTCGTTTATTCATTTAAGAAAGAGGAAGTAGAGGGAAGAAACACTAACGATATGCTGGTGCATATATCTATCACAAAACATGTGTGTATCAAGCGAATATGTAAGAAAAGTTTTTTAAACTTAACTTAGGTTACACATTAGTCACATTAAATTAATAAAAATTAAAAGGTTAATAATCCTTAAATCTGGGGATCTTTATAGTAAGGAAATAACACTTGAAAGTGTTGATGATTTCTAGTTGCTTCTTCGAGCAGTAAAAAACTAAAATGTACATAACAGGCATTGGGGCAGTGAGATGCCCTCTAATACCATGGGCCCATTAGAAGAAGCAAATATCCACTTCATAAAAAAACCTGTACATACATATAAAGCACATGAGTTCTTCTTAAGAAAATGAAGATATTTTTTATTCGTTAGCTAATCTTAAACGTCAATTAAAATACGACTGCGTGGTATAATGACATCACATCTTTCCAAACAAAACTCAACCAATAAAGCGATATATTTTTTACCGATTAATTGAGTCATCAAAAGTAACTTAAATACGTATCCGATTTTAATGATCATAATGAATACGTGTTTAATTTTATGTCTTCTTAATGGCAATCGCTCTGCAAATGATCATCGATTGCCATCAAAAATACCGAATTGATGATGTAAGATGAAGAAAATATAGCCGAGGTTGAAACACCGCCGGGAATACAAAAGCGCGAATTTGCCCAAGAAAAGCACCGGAGATTAACGAGCGCGAATCTCATGCAAATTAGCTCACATTAACTGCGTTACAGTGCTTAACTACGTATAATTATCGATTTTATTGCGAACACCTACCTCGGGATTATCGCTTACGCGCTCCTCCTGTCAAGTAATCTTTCACATCTACGTCGTAAGAAAATCATTTTTACGCAACGGTTAACGTTGGATTTATTTAAACGTGTTTAGAACGCAAGTCAAACAATTTACATATTAAGTTCAGTTGAGCCTACGATGCCCTCTAACCTATGTTGCCGATTATAATAATTAATAAAATAAAGTTACGAATTAAGTATAAAGTTTCAGATTTTCAGATTTCAGTTTGGTCATGAAATAATCCCACAAATAAATAAATATTGATTTTCTGAACTAATTAATATATTTCGCTTTCCTATTTTTATCTTTAATGGTGAATTTATGTTTATTTTTTATGTAACCTCTTCTTTTTTCTACGGTAGTTTCCAATTTCCAAAAATATGTTTAGTATTTTTGTATAAATAGTATAGAATCTTCAATTTTTTGCCTCTCGTTTCTTCACGATTTTTTTTTTTTTTTTATTCGTATCAGTATTCTATTATTTTGATTATTATTACGTAAGTCGGTGTAAAAGTCTGCATATTTTCTACCTGTTAGCATCGTTTTTGGTTTCTCTGTGTTTATTTACATATTTTCTTTTTCAGTTCATTTTATTTATCATTTATTTGTAATTATTTTTCAGTTCTTACCGTTGTTATCGTATCATTGGCAATTTCGTGTAAATATGTGTAATTTCTTTGCCTTGTCCCTATTTTAGTCCCTTGTACTCCATTTTTGTGTCTTCACATACCTTAATCTTATATTTATATTTATTTATACGCTAAGGTTGGAGAAACCGACGCTGAAGTACATAGTTCCCAATGAAACAAGGCAGGAGAAGATGCTTGTGGAAACACGCAGGAGAGTGGCGATGTACGAGATGGGGATAAGAGGGAGGAGTAGTGGACAAGGCGAGAACAAGAGGAAATAATAAAAAGGGGGTTGAATACAGGGGTCTTGTCAAAATGGGAACGAGATAGACTGGAAATGGACAGAAGAACAGGTTGGGCGGACTTAGAGTTGGAACTTATCGGGGCAGAGATGTCCACCTTGTCCATTTTGTGGTGGACAAGGTAGTGAACAGATGGAAGGAAGTAGACAATGGAATTTCGAGCAAATAAGGAAGGCAAGATACAACAGGAGGAACAAGTACGTACTCGTGAGAGGGTACCGGAATGTAAAAAGCGCTGGCAGTGAGGAAATAGCGACAGCGACATGTAGATGCTGGAATAAGGAAAGAGCTAACAAGTACATGATGGGCGAGGAGTACGGTAGATGTAAATTCTGTGGAGAAGGACAGGATAACTGGGAGCACTGGTGGCCGGACTGCGGAGGCGTGAACTTGAAGGACAAAGTAAGAGAAAGTGGCTTTTTATTTATATTTCTTTTCAACATTTCCTACAGTTTTTCCTTGTGTGTCTAAAACATAAGTGTAGTGATCAGGTTCAATTTTTTTCTGCAAGTTGCTGTATTGAAAATTTCAAATTCTGAACAATCTTCCCTTTCTAAATTCACATTGCTTCTTCCATTTCTGGCCACAATCTACCTTTTGGCATTTCCTCTATTACTTCTTAATAAATCTTACATGGTACGCTTAAAGATACGATCCCTTAACCTTTAACATTTTCTTAAAAAATAGCAGAATTATTGACAGTTTTCATTCTTCGAGAATTCCTTTATCGTTCCTCGTCTCAATAGCAGAAATATTTTTCCTTGTGTGCTTCTCAAACTGTACTATTTTCACCATCTCCCTTGGATAGTTCACCTTCATTATTTTATTTTCTTCCATTAATATTATTTTTCTATTTGTTTTTTCTGTGTATTTTATGTTTCAATTTCTGGCCGTATAATTTTTGGTTTTCTTGTTATTTTCTATTCTTTTCTCAAATTTTTCCTTCTGTCTTTTCAATTTTCTACATATTTTTTTATCTCCAAGGCTCACATGTACATATTACAAACTTTTTGGGTTCATTGTATGAATATGTAATCGATTGTTGATCTTTCTTCTCAGTTTTCTTGCTTGCTTGTCTTGTTAATAATAATAATAATATTAATGAAAATAATAAATGTGTTTATTTCCAAATAGAGGTACAATGGCTTTATAGTGCAATACAAAAATAGCAAATATGTCAATAATAATAATAATGATGATGTTAGAACAGTTCATGATAAATAATGTCATTCGTCGTGTTAAATCCTGTAAGCTCATTCCCATTATTTTCTTTAGATCCGTCTCTCCACTTTGTCATAAAATCTGCTACTATTGTTTTTTTTTTTTTTTTTTCATTGACATAGCCCTCGTACCCTACAGTTCAACTTAAACTATTTTTTTTTTTTTTAGGTGTGTTTTTTCATTTTCTCAACGGAGCATCCAATAATTCCACTTCCAGCAGTATTTTTCTTATGCTTTCCAACGTGTAAATTTTTCTCTCAGTTTGCTTATATTTGCTAAGCTTGATAGAAAATATTTTATTATTCATGAGTCCGTTCTCTGTACCTATTCTTTTCTGTTTTATCTAAGATATGTTATAATATAATATCAACATTAAATTTTCAGATCAGATTTTTCTCAGAATTTTTTTAGTGCAACCTTATGATTTTTTTGTACGGTCATAAAGGGTAGACAAATCACTATCGGATTCCACTAAAAAAAATGTATGTTGTCATTTAAATTTTTTTGTGATGACGTCATAAGTACAAAACAAATGAAAATTGGAAGGTAAATTGCACGTATTAATGTGTATTTTTGAAATCAAAAATCGATCTGTTTCAGCGTTTTTTAAAAAACCGATGGAGTTCATTTTTTTTTAAATATTCCTTACTTTTTGTCCTCACTGTATTTAATTATCCTTATTCTATTCTCGTATTATTCGTCGTTAGAAAATACAATAAGTTCTTTAAATTTCATTACTTCTTGTTGGCATTCCTAACAATCACTAGTTTCTATGCTCCGTTTTTTTCTAATTTTTGCCTCGTAGTCAGTTCCTTTTTAAATTTAAAATTTTCGAAAAATGTCATCTTTTTATATGTTCGATCCTGTGTCCATTTCATTATGTTTCGCGTTGAAAATCAACTTCCTTTGGCGGGAATAACATGAAATGTTGCAAAACAACGTTTATTGATGATAATTCGGCGTTACTGTCATATTTTACTCAAAACTTAAAAAACAATTTCTGGTACACCCTTCAACATATGACCGTCATTTTTTCATATATCGGGCTATTGTCAGCTATCACCTGTTAAAATATCTGTACTTATTTAAGGAAGATCCTGTAGATAAACTAATATCATTAAAAATTTAGAAAATTTATTTTCTTATTTAATAAATAAGAAAATTATGTTGTTTTCAATTTTTATATTGAACTTTGAAATTTCTTCTTTTGATGAAAAGTTTCTCGACGCGTGTGTTGAAAACTAATTAGTAAACTAATTAGTATAATTTACTGAATATTTTTATTCCTACCTCTTAGATTTAAACCAATGGATTGAGGATATCGACTATTCAAAAATATTACTATCTAATTCAACAATATATTTAATTCTTAATATACGATTTAGCATCACGATAATAATTTTCTAACATAATTTAAAAACATTAGTTAGAATTCATCCACTGCGTTTAAAATAATTTCGAAGAAAACTAAACTTCTTTATCGCAGTAGCATCTAGCTCTTCACTGATCACCTCACCGTATCTTTTCGCGTTGTTTCTCATAAATTAAAGCGAATAGCGGGGCAGTAAAAACACAAAAGCGTAACGCTGAGGTAAGCAATAAATTTGAATTCGTACCTGAGCAATAAAGATGTTATGGTCCAGCGAGAGGCAGATATGCGACCTTGCCTTTGCCCGTCTGCCTACATTCCATCCCACGTTATTTATTGCTTATTTGTCATTATGAAAACGTCATGACGCGTCAGTGTTTCATGTTTATCTCGGACATCTAAAGACGATTATATTTTGCTACTCCTTGGAAGACGTACAGGATATGTGACTACCGACAACAATTTTGGGCATTTTAATCGCAAGTCTGTGTGGTTTTGATAGAACTTTCTTTACATTCGTTGTTTATAATATGAATGTAGTGTTTTGTTAGTCTATATAGTTCATTAGTAGTTTCAAGGATAAATTAACACCTTAAAATTATCTACAATGTGGTGATAAAGTTTGGAACAAAATTCATAAAATCGTTCTATAATGTTTTTAAGAAAATCGCTCGGACAGGTCAATTTTTGTTTTCGAAATGCCGTCTTCTGACGTTAATTTTTTTGGAATGACGTCATTTGTTTTTGCACAAAGACGTCATTATAATTTTTTTTAAATGACAACCCCCACTTTTTTCTTCTATTTTTAATAGACCTTCTTACTACCTAAACGGTGATTTAAAAAAATTGGTACCTTACATAACAATTTTTTTGAATAAATGACACATTTAAATTTTTTCTTTTTTCTTCAAAAATTTTAATTTTTCTTATGTAAAGAATTAATTCGGTAATCACTACTTAAACATCAAGGAGGTCTATCAAAAGCAAAAGAAAAAACTAAGAGGTGTCATTTAAAAAAATCGATAATGACGTCATTGCACCTTAAAGCTTCACTCTTCGTCTTAGATACATAAATTACTGTTATTTGCTTTAATTTAGAATGTTTACGATTATTATTTTTACTAAATTATAACCACTGACGATCTGAAGTAAATGTGTCATTTATTCAGAAAAATTGTTATGTGAGGTACCAATTTTTTTACATCATTAAGTAGTAAGAAGTCTATTAAAAACAGAAGAAAAAATTGGGGGTTGTCATTTAAAAAAAAATATGATGACGTCATTGTGCAAAAACAAATGACGTCAGAAGACGGCATTTTTAAAAAATCTCATATATTACTGATGACGTTGAAATCGCAGAAGTATTTGACTGAATACAGAGTAGAATTTATACACATTCAGGTTTTAAAGTACTTCTTGGCGCTCATGCGTTTTATTTATTAATGCAATTTAATTCCAATTTGCATTCGCAAGTTACAACTGCGGTTATGACCTGCAGACCGCAGGGACGACTCTAGGCGTGGACAGTGTGACCCGTCAGCCAGGACGATCGATTAAACTACAAAGAAGTTTTAATTATTATTTGAATAATTGGATCTTCATTTCAAATCGTCTCTTCTTTATTGCATTTCTCACTTTCTCTATTTATATTTTCCTTGTTCTTACTTTGTCTTTCTTTTTCATTCATTTCCTTTTATTGTATGTGTCTTTGAAATATTGTCGTCCTTTTCGGTGATGTTTGTACCTTTGTCATCTTTGATGTTTTGGTAGGCGTTTTTCTGTTTCTCGTATTCCTTACTATTTCGTAGAAACATTTTGATCTTTCAACAATTTTTTCTTCACATTCAATCCAACTTATTTACTTATACGAGGTAAACGCTAAAATTTTCTGGCCTGACTATGAAAGAAACAACCTAGACGTGCTGTTAAATTTTATTTTTCAATATTGTCCCACCTGACATCAATCCACTTGATATAAATTAAATATAAAATGCAAGACCCCCTAAAAAATATTCCTTAGATTTGTCTTCAAAATGTGTTCTAACTGCGTCTTCACCTGTATGTTCTCACTGAAATGGCTCGAAGGTCCCTTTTTAAATTTCGAAACAGATAATAGTTAATAATTTCTGTGATCGATTTGGGTCTAGTCTATACAGTCTATACAGGTTATTTTTCTATAGTAATTTGTTTTTGCTAGCAAATTACTGTTATAAAATGCAAATGTCGTCATAAAATTTTTGCCAACAATAAAATTTACGTACATAAATATGTCATGCGTCGAGGTTATGAGTCACTCCCCTGAACGTAAAAATAACTGAGAAACGCACAAAATCGTTTCCAACTTTACATATTTTTTTTGTGTCACCATTAAAACAAGCCTTGTAGAATGCAATAATTCAATTTTATTGTAAACTCTCAACGGCAGATGGTTCAAAACCAGGCGAACTAAAACAATTTCACAAATGTTCTTAAATCATAAAACATATGCCACTACTAACTAGGGGATTTCATTGAAAATAAAATACAATTGTTAATCAACCAAAGTTGGAATACGCGTTAATTTTACGTGGTTATTCTATACATCAACAAATTTATGTATTAGATTATTAGAACGTATACAAACTTTGTATCAAATATAAAAATAACGATGAGAAAATTTTTATTTTTATTTAAAATCACTGTTCGATCTGTAAAATGTATGCTACGCTACGCACAGAAAAATTTTAATTCAAGAATACGTTTTTCTCAAAAATATATCTTTAATTTAAGTGTAGGTATATTTGAACGAACTCTTCTCAAGAAAACTGTTTATTTAGACTTCTTCCTCGAGCAGTGAAATATTTACTTAAAATTCGTTTTCTGTGTGTACTTACTATGCCAATTACACAAAAATAATTTATTTTTCAGTAAGAAGATAAAAAAATGAAATGCGTTTTTGATTATAATGACTCGATAGTTTGTAGAAAACTATGCTAACCATTTACGTCTGAAATATTGATTACATTTGAAATTCTTTATTTCGTTGAAGCTTAAGAAAAATAAAGTAAGTCTTTTTCAAGCATTTATTTCTAAGAAGGCATACTATTCAGTCAATAAAATCTAAAATGAATATTAAAATTTTAAAAGTTTTAAAAATATTAAAAGTGCGTCTACATCGAGCTCTACGCAATAAACTCAATTTGTGTTCCATCACAAAAAATGTATGGCACTACGTACGAAAATTATGTTTCATTCTTCTATATTCCATTGGGAATCCACTCTCCCCGAAGGTTTTAGTAAAATCCTTTTATAAATGAAAAAAACTTTGTCGAAACAAAATGTCTGCGATGGTTAAATATGCTGCATTAAAAATATGAACAAACAAATTAATTCTTTTCTGTTACTTTCAACAGTTTGTAACGGATAATTTTTATATTTTATTTTATGTAGTCTGTAAGAATGAAATTAATGAAAAAATACTAAAAATGTTTTCATTATTTAAATAACATTTCTCGTGCACTTAGTATTTATTAAATTGATAGAAATTCTGGAATAAAATTTTTTATTTTATTTTTTTAATTAGAACACTTTACCTACGCATATTTATAACAGCGTTCGCCATTTTATTGATGTGTTTTAATAATAAAAGTAATGAGTTTTAAAAGATTTTCAAAAGATTAAATTAATAAATAATTAATCTAATAAATGGACCAAAAGGGTAGAATATTTTTAACGATAATGAAATATTTTCATATTTTTGTTTTTTGGGTTTAAATTCGTAAATCTGTTCGCAAAAAATATCACCGAAGGAGCATTCTTTTATTGACATTCATCAGATAATCAAGCGCCAACGAAGCGAGCATTTCTGGTGAATACGGCCATTCTTTAGTGTCTAAAAATTAACTGTAAGTTTCAATTATATCATAGATTATATATATTATTGATTTACCTGGAATTATTTACGAATAGTCTTTATATCTAAAATCAGTTTTAATCGAAATTTTAAAACAAACACTGAAACACAAAAACATGTTCGTAATTTGTTGAACGCAATATGCTCGCTAAAATAAGCGAGCTAGTTGTATCATTTTAATATAAATGTCGCTTTGTAATTGAATATAAAGTTTCAATACAATTGAACGCATATGGTTGTTCTCTGTGTCGTTTTAAAATGAATATTTCCGTGTGCATATTAATATTAAAAGTGCGACTTATGTAAAATTTCATTGCACGTTTGTCCAATATATTTCCACTACTCATCCGTATGTGTAAAGCAATAATAATAAATTTTAGAAAATAATAGTGTCAATAATGAACGTTTGTTAAACAATTGCATCAAATAAATAATTTAATAGTATCGCTAGCAACAATATTTATTTACACAAATAAATTTAAGGATATCATATTACAAAGTAAGAAAAATAAATGGACTAACTCGTTTAAACTCGACTAATTTATTTTGATGAGTCTCGATTTTTAAACAGACAACCTGTGCCTTTTCAGGTTTGATTATTAGCTCCAATTATATGAAAAATAAAAAAAAAAATAAAACAATCTTGTGTACAGTCGTTGTCAAATTAAATGAGACAAGCCCGGTTGACTGCGCAACCGAGGGACTGGAGTATTACTGGTTTCCTGAATTTGCTTTCTTTGAACATTTGCGGGGAGAACTCGATCGTTAACATTTCCTCGCAGCGTGCCATTTTCGATAAAGGCGTAAGTGTTAACATCAATATCTGTTTCGCATAAAATGCAAATTTCCTTAAGTGTATTGACTGACGATATTCACATTGAGAAACATTTCTCTTCTGCTGAGAGTTCGGATGAAGAAATATTCAATGAAAGCAAATGCAGGCAACCAGTAATATTCCAGTCGCTCGGTTGTGCCATCAACCGGGCTTGTCTTATTTAATTTGACAATAACTGTGCCTGGTAGTATAATCCTAACTCGCAGAATTTTATGGTATGTATAATCTTTCATTAATAGTTTTTAAGAAATGGCTTAAATTTAAATTTAATTTTTCATGCAATTGATTAACAAAAATATCCAATTTTTAACCATGTACTTTTTCTACTGTTGTAACTTTTTCCAATTTGCTCGACGAATATTTACGAAACCCTTACATACAAATCATTTAAAATCAAAACTGACATATCGTATTTACATTTTAGATCTTTTTATAGAAACAGACGCTTTCTACGATGAGTTCAGAGCAACAAAATCAATATCTATTCTGATGAACCACTTTCAACCCACCAGACCAATTACCGGTAATGTAACAATCAATTTTTGCTTCTTTACAGGAAACTGTTAATAACGGAAAAATATTTACGTAAAGGAAACGATGTTTACGACTAGATTTCGGTTCAGAAAATAGTTTAAACTAAATTGATAAAATTGATAGTGATTGTCGCATCTAAACTAATAGCAATTATTTCCACTTCGTTTGTAGATATCATCGAGTCATTTGGAATGTAATACGATTTTCTATTGAATGATTTCACTATTATATTAATATCATTTTAACCATGAAGTAAAATTAATTATTATATGGACGACGCTTAGTTTGAATGGTTCATTAACCTATTTTGTTAATGTATTAATATTAAGGATAGTTCATTACAGAAAAATAATAAAATTAAAAATAAAAACAAACCAGTGTGTTGTTAGTTACAAATTGAAAAATTTGAAAATCCTGCTAAACAGGTTGTGTCAATTCTATATACATACCAAAGAATCGTTTTTCTGTTGAATTGTTAAATTGTGTAGTTATTGTCGTTGATTTTAGTTATTTTTTATTGTTGTTGATTCTAGTTATTTTTTATTGTCGTTTAGTTATTTTTTGTGTGTTGAAGAAGTTCTCCTTGTTCCTTCTTGCTTCTCTGTATTCCTTCAAGTCACATAATTTTTGTCTAAAAAATTAACAATAGTTTGTTTTCGGTTTCCGACTAATTTTTTAAAAATTCGCTAATGTTTATCAAATTAAATAATTCTTCATGCGATAATGACATAAATTTATTTGAGTTGATCGTTGCACAAATCTCACTTCTCAAGTCTCTCTAATTATAGACTATGCACTTGACATTTGACATAAGCTACGAGCTGTGTCAATTTAATTTTCCCATTAGCAGCGTCAAATGCACGTACTTCGGGCCTTTGGCATTAAAGGACCGATTAGGAGCTGTCATTTGTCATGTTAACGTTGTTAACATATGATATTTAAAGGTAGTTTAAATGGTCCTATAGTAAAAACGTCCTTTAAACACATTAATAATACCGGGCATTAAATTGCCTCGTCCCGTCATCATTATCATGACACCTACCTGTAAGCCCAGAATTATGAATATTATTTAATTAATAAAATATTATAAAATGATGAATAAAACTCGTTCATCAACTTATTAATTTATAGCATTAAATTTATCCCATATACATACATACATTAGAAGCTAAATCAGGATCCAAAGAAAGTCTTTTGAGAAACAAAAACGACGCGTTTATGGCAAACAATTTCCTAAGATAAAATTTTCTAAAAAAAAAATAACTGGAAAATTGGGAAAACGTTTTCATTTTTTTTTCATTTCATTTGGGAAAAATTTACAAAGTTAAATGTGTTCAAGTTCCCTTACGAGTTTGCAATGAAAATTTAATCAAGTGTTACAAAGTAAAGTGTATCTTCAAGGAGCCATTGTTACTTCATCTGCGCACTTTATGTGTTCGTCTTACAAAATTAGTAAAAATAAAATACAACAAATAGCACAATTTAATCTTCAATATGTTTTATTACAATACGTATATTTTATATGAAGTTGAATAATTTTGGACTTCCGTCTAGTTAATTTTTGTCCAGCATTCATGGGGTTAAAAACTTTGTGTTTTTTCACATCGACTGTCAGCGACATTCATTATCCGAAAGTTTTAGTACCTAATAAAAACATACAATCAATGACCACGATTTTATTTTTAATCAGAAATTGACTATTAACTTCTTTATTGGACCCGTAACTAGAACTCACAACGACGTTTTGTAGCTTAATTTTACTCACAAAATACACATTACGTAAAGGACAAATATGTTCTATTGAGATTCCTCTCCTGTATAGCATAAATTTGTAGTAAGAAACATAACTGTGAGTAACGTTAAGTTTCAAATTCCACAGATAAAATCGTTGTCTGCTATAGGAACTTTATTGCCGAAATAAAGTTTGCAATGTTTCTTACTTTTAGCTTACTTTTAGATTTAGATTAATATATAATATTAATTACTATATAATATAAAATATTAATGAGCTTAAAAAGTTCTTATCGTGTTTCCTACTACATAGCTTTGAGTATTTATGTGTTTTCGTTGTTAAAACTATAAAGGAAGAGTTTTATTTTATCCATCAACATGAAAGCAAGATTCAAAGTACTTGCTAACAAAATGAAACCATTAAAAAAAAAATCATAATGACATAAAATGCTAGTTTATAAACTTGACAGCTTATTAAACACTCTATGAACTTGAAACTACAACTATATTCTGTTGACTAATATGTGCGGCGAAAATTACGTCTACGTAATATAGCTTACCACAATAAGGATTTTCTGAGAAAACGTAGCAACTTTAAATTAAATTTCATAAGACCCGTAAAAATATTACATTTTACGAAGAAGCGGTCGCATCCAACTCAATATATTATCTCGAAAAGCAAACGACGGAAGCTTAAGACCGTAATACCATGATAAACATATAACAAAATATTAAAAAAAAATTAGATTTTGTTAACTTCGTAAATCCATAAAAAATGTACTAAGTAAATTAGACATAAAAATAATAAGTTTAGGTACCCATAAAACGTTGATTCAACTAATTCAACTAAATAATTCAATTAATGATGCTGAAATAAGTGAGATTATAATAATTTAATTTAACAAGCTTTGATAAAAGTGAAGGAAATAGAACGTGGAAATAAATGCATCTGGTTCAAGTACAAAATATTAACAAGACGATTCATCAAAGGTTTATATATTGAAGCAGAAAGTTACTGATAAAGTAAAAGCTTTTTTCTTTTTACGTCTAAAATACATTTATGTCTTGTTATTATCGTTTATATATTTTTTTTATTTATAGATAATTAAGATATACTACGTTCGTAAATTCGGAGTAGTAAATTTAAAAGTCTCACTTAAAAAATTCGCTCACTGATTCCCTACTTGCGAGACACGTTCACACAGTGTAAATTGCCGTATTCGCAACCAGATTGCAGATATTTAAACGAAAGTGTGTGTTTTATAACTTTTTATAAGGAATGACAGGAGAAATACACAAAATATAACAGATAATTGCGCAAAATCACATCTAACAATAACCGAACAAAAGTAGAATTGGACGTCTAATAATAAGATCAATGATAACGGTAAGTTCGAAAATTATTCCAATGTAATTCTGGGTTATGTATTTACTCCTCCGAATTTACGAACATAGTATAGTCAGCAATTAGATTATTAGTTTTAAATATGGGATTAATTTCGTAATCTTAAAGAGACATGTTCATATCAATGTTGAGCAATATTAACAATATATTTATATATACAGTGATTTCGAAATTAGTGACTTTCACCTATTAATATTATTCAATCCTTTCACATGGACACGCTAATAGTAATAGGGATATTAATTAATATAAATAATGTAATATAAATATCTGTAGCTAAATCTATAAAAATGGCGGTGCCATGTCAGAAGAATTTTGTTTTGGGTAAAAAACACCGACTTATTAAATTTGAAGTTTTTTTTCACAAAAGGAACCTACTTTTCAAAGCCATGTCTACTCACATGGACGCAGCATCGAATGCCCCTTAAAAAAACACATTGCTCGGAAATTTAAAAGTGAAGATAAAACCACCGTTTTTGCGGATGTAGGCTAAGACCTGTTAAAGCTTAACCTCTTTCAAACTCACCCTGTATATTATATAGAATATACTATGGATAATGAATTTTTATTATTATGTTAGTTTAACATGCTTTTCAAAATGGATTAATTACTGGAAAAGAGACTGAAGTTCAACACTCATCTGCTGTAATCACGCTGTATATTCTATCTACGAATTACTTAATATTAATAATATTAATGATATTAATGGTATTAATGATAACAACATTATTCAGATAATAACGATAACGATATTATTCAATAAATCTAAATAAAATAATATTTTCTTCCCGCAAACTTTCTATACATAATCTGAAAAGCTTTATAGAATAAGCTTTTCAGATTATTGCAATTTCAAGCTGCAGTAAATATAAAAGTTATTCATAAATGTTTTTCCAACATTTATTTCTGTGATTATTCCAGTTTGTGTATAAAAGTTTCCATGTTTCCGCAAAGGCGGGCTTAAAGATTATTGAATTTTGAACAGGAAATTGTCGATTCGCCCCACCGGGCACATCGTTGCTATGACTGCTTTATTCTAGAACTCGTTCAAGTTCGTATTTTTTTAATTCAAACATGACCAAGTCATGTCATTTTATATTATTTGCACTGAGTGATTATTAATTAAATTTTCTTCCAAATTAGAAGGCATAGCTATGATTGTACATTAATTATGGTGATCTTACCTTCTTTTCTTGGGGTGTAAAATGAAGCAAATTTTTTTGTTATTTTATTGCAACGTAAAAAATTTTGTGTACCTACTTTTTAATTTATAATTACAGCACTATTTTTAAAACATCGAAAGCAATAATTACGTTTAACCATCTTAATGAATAAACATGTAACAAAATGTATGTCATAAAATTATATTACAAAGAAGTTGTGTTTTAACGAGTTTTCTTTCCAATTTAACTCACGGTACAAATAGAAAAGTTATCAAAGCCGTTTTTAAAATTTTGAAGTAGTTTAACTGAAAAGTTGGTCACGGCTTCAAAAATTTTTTTTTTTTTTTTGATCATATCGACGTACTGAATTTTTTTCAGTTCTTTTATGTATAATTTAGTAATTATTATTTGTAAAATTCACAAACAGGTTCATTGCAAGCCTGTTTAAAAATAATTATGCTATAATTTCATTGATTTTATTCAATTCAGACTAAACACATTATATTGATGAATTGCATTCATATTTGGTAATAACAATCCACCGCTGATTGCTTGACGAATGTGTGTAATAACTCAAAATTGTTTTATTTTTCATTTTGATA
>JAFFZR010013420.1:0-33290 GCA_018397195.1 Lethrus apterus | reverse complement strand
AAGTTTGATTTCTGAATATCAGGCGCATAGATAAGATTGGGCTTAAGTCATTGATCTTCGGTGTCTAAATATGTATACTACTTAGAAGAAGCCATGAGTAATGAGGCAAAGAACTTGTCCTTGAAATCAAAAGTTCAAAGATAAAAAAATTACTAAAAAAAGAAATTACGAAGAAATGAAAGTAGAACTATAAAGAAGAAAAAATGAGAAAAGAAGAAATGTGCACTTGGAATGTGTGCGGAAGGGATAGAAATTAATACTAACAGATAAAATATTTGGGCTGAATAAATTACGTATATGCAATAATTAAAAGAAAGCAACAAATTTTGAGGGTATTTTAAGGATGTTATAGAGTAAATTGCAAGGTAACTTATTGGTAAGAATTATGCATAAAGCATTGGTAACCGAAACCGAAAACTGGTGAAAGAATCTTAACTAATTAGCTAACAACTGGCATCAGATGAGAAAATATTCAGTGAGAAAACAACAAATATTTACGATATCGAAGTAATATAAACCAGCACCGTAAGAACGATAAGCTATATTTTCTAATTTGTGAATTAGATTATTATAATCTTATAATTATAGAACACAATCAAATGGAGTTCCGCAAGTATGTGTTTTTGGCCCAATGTTGTTCATTCTTTATGTCAATAACAGGTAAAAACTATAAATCAATGTGAGGATTGTAAATTATACCAAAGAGAAAGTAAAATAATGTTAAAGAGTAGATAAAGAATAGAAAGAATGCCTGACGGGGCGGGGGAACAGCTATGCAAACGTGAGATACCAAAAACAAAATATTCTTTATGTAACTTCAATGATAATAAAATTAAAACAAAATTTTATGGCATTATTTAAGCTGGAAAGTGAAATAAAAAATTTAATTAATAATCTTTTATTTTGCTTATTTATGATATTATAATATCATAAATTTTAATATTTTAATTCGGTCATAGTAAAATAAATATTCCAATACGTTAAATTAAATATTATACAGCGTGCTTTGTTCTGTGTAATATTAAAATATTAAACTAGTTATGTATTTAGTGCAAAATTAGCGAATAAATTAGTAAACTTTAATCATATTCCATATAATGTAAATATTTGTTTCACATTTTATAAAATAGTTCCTTAAATGAGTAATATTCGGCTTAAAATTTAAATTAGTGAAATATTTGTTTAATTGAAAAAATGTGTTTAAAACCATATTGATTTATGTTACAAATTCAGATCATAAATAGCTTTAAGTTGACAAAATAGTTCCGGGTTTATTTATGTAGCACTAAAATTTTATTGAAAACAGGATTAAAGAAAATTGCGAGGGATGTAATTCAGTGAACGAAAAAATATATATTAAATGAATCACAACTTTGCTGACTGCCTGACATAAAAGTCTTCATTTCTACATTTTGCTGTAAAAAAAAATACTTTGATAATAAACTAAATAAAATAATTAATTAATATTAATAATAAATTAATTNCTGTAAAAAAAAATACTTACAGTACGGTCCAAAACTTCCCCCCCCCATGATAATTTTTGAACGGCTGGAGCTATCGTTATGAGAAAAAACAGGTCAATTTTTTAATTTTTACTTCGACAAGTGATGTCAACTTTCTTATTTTAAATGGAACATCCTGTATATTTTGACGTTTTTGGAAAGGCAACGGAGAGGCGAATCCAACGATACCGCATATGTTCAACTTTAATGTTTCACCGGAAGCGAAATTGAATTTTGTATATAAAAATTAAAAATCGACCTGTTTTTTCTCATAACGATAGCTCCAGCCGTTCAAAAGTTATCATGGGGAGGGGAAGATTTGGATCGCACTGTATATATGTACCAAACACTTTGTAACTTGAACAGGATAATGTATGAAACTAAAAGCAAAAGTATGCTTGTTTTACAGTATTTAAAAAAATTCCGGTACCGGGAATCGAACCCGAGCCTCCTGGGTGAAAGCCAGGTATCCTAGCCACTAGACCATACCGGATATGTAGTCTTGTATTGTGTCAGCTACAAAACCCAAAAAATTATAGTAAATCTAAGCTTCCGATATATGATTTATAAACATCATTTAATTTATCGAAACCTAATATAAATAAAAATTTGCAATATTTTTTTATAACTGACGAAATAGTTCCGGGTCTATTTATGTAGCACTCAAATCTTATTGAAAAACAATATTAAAGGAAATTGCGAGGGATGTAATTTAGAGAACCAAAAAATATCTATTAAATGAATCACAACTTTGCTGACTGCCTGACATAAAAGTCTTCATTTCTACATTTTGATGTAAGTTTCTCGCTAATGAAAAATACTTCGGTAATAAAGTCAGCTAAAACTAAATAAAATAATTATTTAGTAATAATAATAAATTAATTTTAATTTATTTTAAAACATTGCAAACATATATATGTAACAATACTCTGTAACTTAAACAGGTTAATGTATGAAACTAAAAGCAAAAATATGCTGGTTTTACAGTATTTAAAAAAGTTCCGGTACCGGGAATCGAACCCGAGCCTCCTGGGTGAAAGCCAGGTATCCTAGCCACTAGACCATACCGGATACATGCTATTTTTTAGTGTCAGCTACAAAACCTAACAAAATTATAGTAAATCTAAGCTTCCGATGTATGATTTATAAACATCATTTAATTAATCGAAAGCTAATATAAATAAAAATTTGCAATATTTTTTAGAATTCAACAAAATAATGGGAAAAAGTAAATGGCTGTTTTCATTTCAGTAAAAGGACACACTAAATAAATGAAATGAATTTTAAGAAACCAGTGGTTTGAAAATATTCGGATGCTATAACGAAAATTGTTTTTCTCGTCACAAATTTTAATTGTATTGTGTTCCAAAAGGAGTTTCATTCCGTTGTGGAATGTGTGACGACAGCGGCAAAGTTTGGTAACTAAACGAAATGTACCCATTGGACTGCAGTATTTTTACGGCTGTAGACAATATGTAATCCGGTAGCAGTTTAATGGGGTGAGTAAGAGATGGGGCGAATCCTTGATTACAACGCTGATATTATTAGATTATAAGCTCCGGGCAAGGTCCGTTAGTTTGGTTTTCGGGGTATTTATTAACTTGGATGTACTGGCATCAATAACAAATTGTTTTGTTTTGACGAATTTAATTAAATGTACGACCTTTTTTGATGCATCACACTATAGACCTTTTTATCGTTCCTATTAGTGATTAATTAATTTCACGATAATTTTACATAAATGAAAGGAAACTGTCGATCAAATGATTCTCCATACAGATAAATAAATTTTTATAATTTCTAATAATTCTCAATTTCAAATAAGGAAATCTTAGTTAAATGAAAGTCAAAAGGGTTTGAAAACGTAAGGCTTTTTTTAAGATAAAATCATAATCAAACATGCCACCAGTACATAGACACATTCAATAATTTTCTGAAACAACAAAAAATGCTTTCGGCTTTTATCTGAACGTCCAAACGTTATTTACGTTTTTTGTGTTTCATAAATCCTTACAGCGACTAGTGAAGAAATAATTATATGTGTTTATGGCGAAAAATCAAAATGCAGGATTAAAAGGACGATAAAAGGAAAATGCGATTGAGATATAGAAATGAACGAAGAAGAAGTTTGAAATGTGATTTTTACGAGGAAGAATGTTTAGAGATAACTGATTACAAATATGTGATGGATGCAAAAAAAAGGATAACAAAAGTGGGGAGGAAATAATGAAAGTGTATGAATGATACAGAAATTTTACAAAAAAATAATGTGAGACTGGAGAGGATAAAGAATATCAAGAGAGCATTTGTTCTAATCTCAAAAAAAAAAAAATTCTAAATGCTTTTGATTCTTTAATGAATTACAGGCTTTTAATGATTGCAGATTGCAATCAACAAAAATTCAGAAGTTTTTTGGGTGATCTGTATGAGGATGAAAATGCAAAGTGCGGGTTCTAAGGAAGGATTTGAACATGGAATGTTCATTGGAATTCATGAGAAATTAATTGTATTAAATAAATCGTTTGGGAATGAAAGGAAAAGGATGAGACGTGGCTTTTAAAACAACAAGAAAATATTCAGTAAAAAAGAAGAAAATAGAAATATGATGTGTTGGTTTAAATATGGGAATTGGAGATAGATAAATATTGGAAGCAAAAAGGAAGAAGGGGTGGAATAAAACAGGTGATAGTATTAATGAGAGAAGGAATAAAATGCGTAGAACAATTTTTAATTTTAGATGTGTTAGTGAAGAAGAAATAGGTGTTGAATGAAAAAACAAAAGCAATGTAGGATTAATTATTCTAAATCCAATTTTGTGAAAATCTTCTAACAAGTTCAATTTAGTAAATCATGGAACTATAAAAGTTTATATTGTAAAATACAGGGTCATTTTGAAATAAATACAGATATTTTAACAGGTGACAGCTGACAATAGCCCAACCCCAAATATGCAAAAATTACTGTCCTACGTTGAAGGGTGTGCCAGAAAAAATATTTTAAATTTTGCGTGAAACATGACATAACGTCGAATGATCATCAATGAAGGACCGTGCACAGAACCGAATGCCCAGATTTGGGTTTGGGTTAAGGTCAGTTATCACCTGTTAAAATATCTGAACTTATTTCAGAATGACCTGTATGTAAAAAAAAATTTAATGAATAATTTATTTATTTCTGTGATAATTTAATAAATATTAATGATAACATTGATGTTTAAATTGTGGATTTTTTTTAGAAACTTTAATTAAAGTCGAAACACAAATTCGCACCTGTGTATGTAAATGTGAAATTGATACCTGGTGGTGAGAGGTACTTTACAAACAGATTAGATGGATTAAACTAATTGGAGTTATAAACATTAAATTACGTGTTCGGGATGTTTGCTATTTGCACAATAAATAATTTATCGTGAGTTTGTTTAAAAATCAAGCGAATCGAGAAAAAATATTCATAGGAAAATCTTTAAGGGCTGATGTGATGTAACATCGTTGTCGGTGATAGTTCGAATCCCGTACTAAACTGTGAAGTAGTTAGAAAAGAATATTTGATACTCTTACAGTTAGAGGGAGCGAGAAAGGTGTTGAGAAGCCATTCGCAGTTTGGAAGATAGACCGCACGTTCAGGGGCTTAGAACGGCTTTACACCAGTCGCGTACAGTCAAGTGCAATACTTGTGCGCCGGCTACATTTACACATTTTCTCTTCGACTAAATGGCCATTTGAGAAGACTCAATGTCTATTTGATATGTTTATTTTGGTTAACGTTTTAAAACTTTGAATTTCTAGGAACTTTTCAAAAAATATCAAAAATTGAAGCAAATAATTTTCTTGACGTTGCCTGTACACCGCGTATAACTTAGATAGTGTCACAATAATGTTTCCTAATTGTTTGACTATTATTGAGAAACATTAAAGGCGGCAAAGTTAGAAGCAAATTTTCGTTAACATCGGAAACATTTGTCAAACAAATTATTTCTAGTCAAACTTACACGCATTCAAATTTAGTTAGTGGAGGTAAATTTATCCATAACGTATCTTAATTATGTTAGATTCTATTTTGAGGTTTAATTTTAACTACCTAACGGCTTCTCACAAAAGTATTTTATAAAACATGAGACTATAATTAATATTGAAAACAACAATTTAAACGAAAAAAAACATTTTCATTGAAAGGCTCAACAAAACCATTATTAAATTAAAATAAATTATTTAATTTAAAAATTTTAAAAATATATATTATTAAAATTTATTAAGTCAGCGTCTTTTGGCAATTACAAAATTTCATTTAGATCTTCATTCTCCACTAAATCTCGTTTTATACGTTGAGCAACCAAACAACTCAAACGAGTTTCGATCATTTGGGATGTCAAGTTATTTTTATTAATTTTCATTTCGAAAAAAAGCGCTCAACAAAAACTAACAGGTCGTGTTAAATGCAGTAGAAATGATGTTCATAAATTGGGAACGCGACGGCTATTTTCCACATAGAGGAACATCGCTAAATCGTTTACTTTCTTTAGGTTCCATTTCGTTATGTCTTCGAAAAGAGATTAATACCGATGGATTATGATACTAGCGCATTTGAAATTTCAGCTTTATACTTTTCATGAAGTTTTCTGCTTTCTTCTTCAATTTATAGAAGCTATTGTGGATTTAAGAAAGACAAAATAATCGGTTATCCAATACTCTTTCGTCTTGGTATTCTTCTTTTCCTTCCTGTCTCTTCCTCTTTAATGCGACATTCTTTTTTCCTCCATTCTACACCGTATCATCTCAACTGACCTTGATGTACTCAAAGACCGCATTTCTATACTTACTAGTCTGCTCTTTTTTCGTTTGGCCAATGTCCATTTTTTGCATCCAAGTGGGTGGGTTTAATTTCTTTCCATACTACTTTGCCTTTTACTTCCCTCCGCACTTCCTTTCATTTATTTCATCCTTTAAATTACCCCTCGCATTTACTTTGACTCCCAAATATTTGTATTTGTGAACCTGTTCTATTATACGTTCTTCAATTTTTTATGTGTCTTATTATTGTATTTTCTTGCTGTCTTAATTCCTGTCTTCTATGCCTCTTCATCAATTTGTGATATCTTTTTTCTCCTCCAAAAAAAAAAACGAAACGATTTTACTTCACAATGGCGTTTTTGGGTTAATTACTTTCTATTTTCCAAATTTCTGTTGCTCCGATTCTATTTGAATATTAAACCAGTTTGCTCTCGAATTTTGCACTGAGCTACTAATATTAATAAAAATTAGAATGAATTCATTTTAAATTTAAATGTTATTTGAGGAATCCTGATGATCAGATGCATCCACGTTTGGATAAAAGAAGTAGAGCAATCTAAATATTTAGAAAATGATAGCATACGAAATGTATTATGGTGATTATATGAAATAAAATCGGTTTAATTTCGAAACAGACAAGGGTGTTAAATAAAAAATTTATATATAACACACTTTGCTTAATTATCATTTTACGTAAGTAATTTAATGAATTCAAAAAATCCTGATAAACCTTTTAAGCATTTAATAAACAAGATACTTTTATGTTCACAGCACGAGAAAAATAAAATTGTTACACCCTGATATTCAAAACATGCATAATCTCATATTAAAAACATGCACCTGTTTTTAAATCAGATTGTAAAATTTAAAAATCCTCACGTGCCTATATTTAAAGCGCTTTTAAACTCACTAAATTGACTTACTATGTAATTTTCTATAAAGTTAAAGCTGAAAACTTTTTGTTTCGTTTGTGTTTTAAATTTCAGTATGTAACATTTTCGTCTTGTCGTTAAGAAGGCCAATTATATAACAACAAAACAGAAAACTTAACTGAAAACATAATCGAAGGATACGCGGATTTATGAACTATAAAAGAGCATTAAACAAACGTGGATGCTTTTTACACAGGTTTAGTTGAGTTGGGGCGTCAATAAAGTTGTGAAGTAGACCTCAGGGACGACTGTCATTGGAATAAATCCTCACCATAAACTTATGACTATTTCAGGATAAATGTTGTATAAAATATTATCACATAATGCAGATTTTTATATCTAGTTTATTTTCAATATAACTATATCGATAAAACCTCAAATATTTATTTAGTTTCTATTCACTTATAAATGAATCAAAAGAAGAAATGTGGAAAACATATTCCTTTGATCATTAGTAGAACATCGAAAATTAAATGAAACGTCTTTTATTCCTAAAATATACGGACAGCTATTACTTGCAAAGAGAAAAAGTCTCTTCAATCGAAAGATATCAGTAAAACCTTTCTCTAAAAACAGTGTCCAATTTCTTTGCAAGTAAAGTCGACGGCTGATGTATTAAAAAAGTAATGTCAGACCAGACCGGCATGGCTAAGAAAATTGAGTGGTGAAAAAGTTTCTAGAAACCCGACTTTCCTATCTGCATGGAATCGACTGATTCAAATCTGATATCCATGAACAAATCAATCATGCGCCGTATTGCATCTGCCTCGAGTGAATTACTGGATTTACGAAACTTCAACATTCCAATACAATACAAGGAATCTGAATTTGCTTAATTTATCAAACATATTCACTTCATTATTCTCCGTTATTATAAACACATAAAGTGTAAATTTATAATGATTTATTTATTTATTTTCAATTAATGTAATATTTTACAACGTTAGCATTTACAAACTAATTCAAAAAGAATACAATTTTCTACAATTGTAAAATATAATATATCATATATCCGATCGAAGCTCGTTTCGCAAAATCTCATCTCATGTAAAGTAAACTTAGTTATTGTTGATGATAATTGGTGAACAACTACAAAGAACTAAATGTATTATCTGGACGTATTGCATGATTTTCAAAAATATATTTTTTGATTACTAATCCATTTATGCATTTATATACTATATGATAATATAATATTATATTATTAAAAAATCTCATATATTTTTTTTATTATTAATAGATTAAAAAGTAACCTCAACTTCCATTCATGTTCCATAATATTATTTTTTTATCAAAATGAGTTTCAAGTTTTTCTTTGCTTTCAATTTTTTTATTCTTGAACTTCCTGCAATTAAAGGATTCAAATAATTAAAATATTATTATTATAAAGAATAAATTTATTTTTATTAGATTTGATTGATTTATATGCTTAAAGCATTGCCAGATAATGCAATGGAATTTCTAGCACAGTTGATGAACGAAGTAATGAAAGGAGAAGCACCCCAACACCCCAAAAAGGGGACAGCAGGGAATTAAAATTATAGAGGCACTACACTAATCAATACAGTATCTTAAGTATAAGTCAGTGCGTTAGAGAAAAGATTAAGAGAAAGAGTGGAACATACACTAGAAGAAATACAGTTTGTATTTCGACCATCGTAAGCGACGTTTATTATGAGTATGAAGAAGTTAGGGGAAAAACTATAAGAGAAAACAAAAAACATACACCACTGCTTCATAGACCTAGAAAAGGCATTCGACCAGATAAAAAGATATATGGGCAACTTTAAGAACTAGGGGAACAGAAGCCACAAGGGATGCAAAGTTTACACAAAAACACAAAAAATACGCGAGGATAAAAACAAGAAAGATCAAACCTTTCTAAAACTACCTTAGTGATTAAACTGGGATGCATTTTAAGCCCATTCTTATTTTCGTTGGTTCCGGATAAAACAATTAAGGAAGTAAAGAACGAGGTCAAAGCCTATGAAGTGGAAAACAGCAGAGCTCTACTACGCAGACGAAATGGTTTTAATAGGCAAAAATGTATTGAATGAAAATCTGAAAATTTACTAAAAGCACATGAAAATAAAGTAGGAAAACACAAACACCACGGTAATAGGAAGCTACAATGACATATAGTACATGCATATGAAAAAATCTTAGAATAAGTTTCAAAGTTTAAATACCTGGGTTGAATGATATCAGAAGATGGGAGTGTAGAAGATGAAATAAAGGAAACAATAACTGGGAAAAAAGAATTACCCAAAGAAATTAAAACACAAGTATATAAAAAAGTCGTACCAATACGTATGACGCAGAAACATGGACTATGACAGATAGACTGAAAAAAAAATTAACTGCAATGGCAATGAGGTTTCTAAGAAGAGTCGAAAACAAAACAAAGATGGATAAAATTAAGAACATAAAACACACACAAAACTTGAATCTAAGACCAATAGAAAAAAAAAAATAGGACAACTAAAATGAAATGGTTCGGCCATATCAAACGAATGAAAGAGGACAGAATACTGAGGCAGGTGTTTGAAGCTAGATCAATAAGTAAAAAGAAGTCCAGAGATAGACCTAGAAAACTATGGTTGGAAGATGTAAGAACGCTATCGATTAAGAGAGATATGAAATAGGAAAAGGTAAAACAACGCTGGATAGAAAGAGATAGAGGGATAGCTGGAGAAGAATACCAAAAAAGTCAACTCCATCAAACACGCTACACCCGTAAGGGTATTGGGTGCAAGGATTAAATAAGCAAATAAGTAAGTTGATTGATTTCCTACTTCCCCTTTTGATTCAATCATTTTTCCAATTTTACCTTTGCTCTTCATTACCTGAACTACACACGTTAAAATTCTGCTCTCTGTGCTTCGTGTCATCAGTATTGTATTCACTTCAGTCATTCAAAATATATTTCCTTTCCTCTGCTCTGTTCTCCACTACCTTCAAGTATTCGGTATTCTCGTTAACAAATGTGAATGCTTAGTTGAACACTTTTCATATTGTTGAGTATCCTGTCTACTATATTTTTTCTGCTTCAAATTTTCCAACTATTTACATGCATCCTTCATTTCTTCTCAGTCTCTGTTTTTATCATCCTCAAAAAGTATCACCAATATTTTTATTCCTCAGTTTTCCAGCTACTTGTAATTGTAAACATTCATATATCAGGGGAACTCCGGGCAAAATCCCGGGGAAATCCGGACAAAATCCGGGTAACCTGTGGGCAAAATCCGGAGGAACTCAGGGCAAAATCCGGGGAAACACCGGACAAAATCCGAGAAACTCCGGGCAACCGTTGCAAAAGTAGTTCCCGTTATCAAAAAAGTAATACATCGGTAGTAATCGTCCAATATTCAATTAATCAGTGTTTTCAAACTTTAAGATATATATATATTATAGACACAGTTTCAACTTCAATTTTTATCTATTTTAAAAGACTCTGTTTTTAACTTTCGGGCAAGCTTCCAACAATTGTGATGGTAATGTGCAAATTTTCCTTTTTTTGTCACACGTACTGATTAATAAAAGCTTTTACATTGAGATTTGGCAGAGTTTTTGCAAAACAACTCTATTGATTTATTTAATACGTTTTGTGTTTGCGTGTTTTGTGCAAATTCATTTGAAATACATTTTTATTTGTTCTTATCAAATAAACATCTGATGTGTTTAATGAATTTCCGCTTACCTTTGTATGTCAACACAAATTTTAATTACGAGAAATTAAGTATTATTTTATATTTACCGAATGGTATTTGTATAAACTTTGCTAGATTATATTACATTGGATTTAATACTGGTGTATGCTTGGTGTAAGTGAAAACATATTTTATTACAAACTAAATAAATGTAATTATAAAATTTAATCATTTTAATTATTCATAGTTAAATTTTAAAAGAAATGATTCGTATTCTAAGTACGAGTTATAACACGTATCTACTTCAGTCTTTTTCTGTTGACTTGATAAGACGATTCTTTGTAAGAAGTATGTTATAAACTGAAGTGTGTTTGCTCACCTTGTAAGTCCCTAGGTTCTTTACAGAACAAGCAAACTTGACATTTCGGCCTGCAGCAACTGTTAAATTCTCGATAACGTCAGTGAACTCCGGCTCCTCCACCACAACTAAAATAACAAAAATTATTTTAATAAATTGTTAGTAATAACGTAATAAGTAATAACATAAATGATATGTTATTGTGATTAATATTTCATTTATTAATTTGAAATATGCTTTAAATAAATGCAAGGAATAAGGCTTTTTTAATAAAAAATATTTGTTAATAAATAATAAATCGTACTGAATTTACAGATTTCACAAATAAACAAAACTTTTATTAGCACAAACATTTTAATAATACATTGTATTCGCAAATTTTGTATTATATGATTTTTCTTAGACACCATTTGTTCTTTCCCACATATGCCCTCACATTTTGTATTATTGTTCATACAAAGCCTAAATATCCTCCTTGAAAATTTTTGTGAATTTCTTAATCTCACATAACTAATTAAAGATTTAAAGGTATTTGTTTATTAATAAAACCATAAACAAAATGGTTTTATCGATTACAAAATATTGAAACATTTCTGTATGTAAGTTATCTCATCAAAGTCATCAACATCAAAACGTTTTTTTTTTATTACTTCGTACCACGCAAAAATTTGCGGAAAATTTAATTCGTTACGTTAAATCGTTTACAAGTTTATATCTCTATTAGGAATTCTACCGTAAGAATTAAAATTTAAATTCACCTCTCTTGTACATTCACGTGCTTTATTTTATTACAATTTTATTCGGGTTATTCATCCCTTTTTTATCGCCATGCTTTAATTAAAAATATTACACACGTGTTTAAAATACAAACGAAATATAAAAGACGTAAAATATTTATATCAAAAAAATACATACACACATACAAAATTAATTCAAGGAATAGGTTATTTATGACTCCTTTTGAAGAAACAGGTGCGTCTTCAGTCTAAAAATATCGATACATAAATGCTAATAATAAACTTATAAACTCGTTACATTATCTTTCACCGATCATCGGTCGCTCTGATTTACTATCCACTTATTGAATATATTCCTTGTCAATAGGTTTATACTCGTACATACATGACGTTAGTTTAATGATCACAGCGTAATAAATCGAAATTAATGTCGATCTTATTGGCTCATAACTATACATTGTAATTTATTCACCGGCTAGAATTACTGATAAATTTACTCCTCTTACATAACATTAATATTCCATTCAAGGATGTATACTTAATCAGATGATAATTGTCAAATTTACATTAGGAATACAAGAATCATAACGCAGAAAATGAATTGGGCTTTGATGGAAGTTTCGAAGAAAATGATGGATGGAGTTCTAGAAAAACTATTAGATAATGCATGTTTCTAAGAATTTGTCTAGAACTTCGATAAAACCTAAAGGTAACCAATTGTTCGAACATACTAAAAGTATTAATAATTGAAAAACGTAGGTTAAAAAAAATTGAAGAACACCAGAACTCTTCAGGATAAAGTAAAATTTATTATTATTATTCATAACCAAAAAGTTCAGTGAACATTTATTAAATTTTTCCAAAGTTCTAATAAAATTTAATTGTAAAAATTTAAAGAACTATTATAAATTCCTACCAAAGATTTTTCCTTTCCAAACATTACAAGTTGCCATTCAAATAACCAATAAAAGCTGGGCTAAATTATTAACCAAAAAGAGAAAATGTTTACTCAATGAAATTAAAACTATTCTTTTCCTACAAAACCTGCCCTTGCAAAAACTTATATAAGAACTCTGATTATACATATATATATAAACAATTTTATAGCCATACCGTAGCCATACCGTAGCAATGAACGCTTTCAGTGATAACAGAATTGTCAAAAAGCTTTAAAGATTATAACTGATCTTCATTGTCATAAAAATTGGTCACCATTGCTATTAAGGGGCATACAGCCCTCAACTTACAAGATTATTAAAAAAACAAAAATGACTAACATAATGCAAACGTGAAAAATTCCCCATGTGACAATTCTTGAAACCAACAGACTTTTGTCTTTTGATCTTTTTCCATAAAGAAGTAAGTAATGTATCTGATTAAAAAAAAAACAAAAAAATACTTTTATTTGGCATAATTTAATAATTTGGCAGATGCAGGATCAAAACATGTTTTTCGGTCTTGTTCTTCAGAAAATTTCTCATTTCACTAACGTCGGTGGTCATCGTTCTTTCTCTTGTTTTATTTATTTCAAATATTTGTCTACTAATGAAATGGTTACTCTAAATTTTCTTCCCTTTTTTCTCGTTTTTACTCGCATATTATTACCATTTCAATTCTACTTGCAAGTCAGTGAAAGACACTTTTAAGAATAGAGAATAAGATGCCTATACATTTATTCTAATCTAACAGATCATTTCTGTCAATGGAATTATTGGTAACAGACCAAAATATTTATTGAATTAAGCATTTCTTCTAATCGAGATTCTAATTGAACTACTTACTTACTTAACCTTCGATCTATCTGCTCCATCTTTTCCTATCATGGTGGTTTTCTCGCAAGTGATTCCTCTTCTTTCTACTGTTTTCCTCACTTCCTTTAGCCACTTTCTTCTTGGTCGCCTTCTAGCTCTGGTTTTGATAGGTTTGGCTTCAAACGCTCTTCTATTCTATTATCAGATATTTTTCTCACATGGCCATACCATCTTAACTATCCTTCTTATATTATCTTCTATTGATTTCACTGTCACGCTCTCTCTAAATGCAGTATTTCTGATTTTATCCACTCTTATTTTCGTTTATATTTTCCTCAAGAATCTCATCTCGATGGCATTTTGCTTCCATTTTAGACATTTTCCAGTATTTCGTTGGGTTTAACTTCTTTCCTCGTCTGTGTAACCGCATCATCCAACACCTAAGAAAACAACATTGGGCTCAAGATACATCCCAACCTGACGCCCTCTGCTGTCTTGAAAGTTTCAGATATTTCTTGTCATGTACCGCTCTATTCCAGCCTACTCAACCCAGTGGCCCCACTTGACACCACAGAATCTGTACTTACCATATTCCTTCCCATTCCAATACTTTTTTTTTCTATCCTCCAGTCTGACAGATACAATGTATCTGAGTATCTGATATCAATAATAGTTCTTGTATATATAAGAAAATATGACTAGTAATTTAAAGTATTTAATTATAATACGCAAACAATATCAGTGTTGTGACTACTTTTCAGAGAAACGTACATTTATTAAATAGGAATGCACGTATTAACCACATAAAGCTAAGCTCAGCTTTATATGCTGTCAGCATAATCGCTCAAAATTTAGGGTTCGAAGGTAACATAGCTTACTTCACTTACTTTAATACAATATTATGTTACGAAATTGAATTTTATGAGTTTAGTGTAGATAGCAAAAACAGCTTTAGGCTGTGCCTTTTTTCTTTTTATATATATATATATATATATATATATAAACAAATAATGTATTATCCAAAACACTATAAAATATAAAAACGGTTACATGACAAGTACTTTTCCTTAATCAGTATATGGTTTTAATTATTAGTAATAAGTTCTTACTGCTAAATGGCTTACAAGTTTACATCGTTATAGGAGATAAATAATAATAATTATTATTTTCAAAAACAAAATGATTTTAATTATTTTTTATTAAATAATTAATTGACTAATAATAACTGATTATAAGATATTATTATCAATTTAAGTATATATTTCAAATTGCATTGTTGGTTTGATTTTATAGGAAAGAATACTTAAAAGAGAATTAGAAACTATTTCATGTGGAATACGTTAGCCTTTTACAAAAAGTAAATGCGTCATGAAGAAATACTTCTTATTTATAAAAATCGAGATGTAGTTGAAAAGTCTATTGGCATCATTACTTTGGGCAGACGGTCAAGGTGGGTTGAGGGTAGTTTAGTTCTACGTAGGGGATGCAATCAGAGCACGGAGTAAACCCCTCTGCCATCGAAGCCACTCACTATACACCTAACGGTATATCGATCCATCCGCACTGCAGCTTCACATGAAGCCTATTGAACACCTTGAGGCTAATGATGGTTGCAGATATGGTTACACTGAATATCTACATTCATGTCATTATCATATATGCATGTTACAATTCTGTGGAATCCCTAGCTATTACTCGCACCTCGACAATCATTTATCTTTCCTTTTGTTTCAGACTACGTAAAAAGAATCATTCAAATATACATTAATTCTTGTTACTTATCATCAACAATAAAAATATAAACAAAATATCTTATTACAATAAAAAATTGCAACGAAATATGCTTTGTATATTATATAACTATCAATTTTCACTAAAAGTAATTTTAATAGGATATAATTTTTGTTGAAGCACCGAAAACACCATAAATTAAAAAAATGAAAAATGTAATACCTTGAAATAACTTCGTAATCTTTTCCAATATTTAATTAAACATAATATAAATATATAGGATTCAAGTTTGATACCTGAGGTATTCCAATTATCGTATTAAATTTTATTGAAAAGTGATAAAAGGAATAATCACAATTGATTGAATTTTACACTAGAATCATTTCAAATTTACTTTATTGAATGTCTTTTCAGTAGAAGCTAATTAAATTCTTTAAAAAAAAATTTATTTATATATAATTACATTTTCTTATTTCATAATTAGATTTAGTTCCATAGAAATCCCAGTTCAAAATGTGTCATTATATTTTAGCTTCGATACATTTCGTAACTATTTCTTAATTCTAGAAATGACTACAGAACGAAATGCCTGCGGAGTGCCGAGGTAATTATATATTGATAAATTGAAATAGAGCTTTCAAAAGGAACGTGCTAGTAACAGAAAACTGACTATGAAGAGGCATTTGTTAGAGAGATTGAATTGCATTAACAAAGTTCGAAGTTCTCTACCCTTCGAGTGTTACCTTCTAATGATTATACGAAGGAATTGTTATCGTTAGCAGAAACTATTTTAAGTTTTCTCAGATATATATGCGACAAAATAATATATTATTTCAAGCATCCTATTATGAATCAACTATACGCCTTTTTTACAACATAAATGAAAAATATAACAATGCAATAACGGTAATTTTTTCTGATGGCAATTTACGATTTATTCAGTAAAATTTAAAAACTTTGCATTTAGAAGAAAATATATACCTGAAGACAATTTAATATAAAGGTAAAATGATTTTAATTCTATAATAGTAAACAGTGTTAAAAAGCGTGCGATAAGCGATAAATATTGAGACTCGCTAATTTTGAACCCTTTTACGTTTATCAATGGCTATCCTCTTTCCAAAACAAGTCCCTGGAAAGTCTAATACGAGACAAAGCAGTTTAACTCGATTACGGTTAATTTGCATGGAGCAGAGGTAGACAATTAGTCAGATTGTTTAAGCTACACGTTTCCCGCCAGCTTTGCCGTTTTTGGGACGCGATGCTCGTGTCTCACGATCGATAAATCAACGTAAAGTACAAGCATATGTTGCGACGGAAACGCAAAATTTATTTTCTCATCACTTCAATGTTTTTTTTTTTTACTAAAATTTACATGAAAATACTTACAGTTCATTTTATAAATACGTTTTAGAACTTAATTTATAAATTCTTTCATGTATATAACCTTCTAGGTATTTTCAATTCCACTCTAGCAATCATCTTCCATTGAAAGTTCATCATTTTCCATTCCTTAAATTATAGGAATTTGTATTCGTATATTTTTTATATTCACATTGATTTATACATTTTTCATTACCACTAGAAATCTAATATTGCTAATAATAATTAATAATAATTGCTAATATTCTTCCGAAAAAAAAAACCAATAAGAATTTAGCAAACATAAATAAGACCTTACTTGATGTTTATGATGTTTATTTTGACAGATTGTCAAATTTCAAGTTAGTTATTTTTGACAATTGGCTCATTTTCGACATCTGACTTTTATCTTTTTATTCTTGAGCTTCCAAACAATAAAATACATCCAATGTAATAATAATCTTTATTTATTAATAAAGGAATCTATTAAAATATGTAAATATGCGTCTTGAAATCTTTGTCAAGTAATAAACATTTTGCTATAAAAACATGGAAAACATAGATTTGCTTCATCAGATTGATCCAAATCCAGTTTTGGAAACAAATTTAAGTGTCCTATAAAACCCTAGTGCCCACATACGATTTTTATATACTTCAACTTGCGCTGTATGAAGTTTATTAATTAGAAGTTCATAAATGAGAAGATAAAAATTAAACAATAAAAACATTGAGATTTTTGACAATTTGCACCATAGGTCTTTTCCTATTTTCGGTTAGATTTTTGAATGAAATTGTTGAAAATATGTTATAAGTAATTTGACATACAGTGAAATTCAAAGTTTATTTTTTGCAGTTGACACTTAAGACCTTTAACATTTTTAATAAAATGATGTAATTATTGTGTCTGGCAAAGTTTTCCATTTTTAAAAGCGGAATATAAATTGAGAAGTACTATTATATACAAAGAGAATGATCTAAAAGGAGTATTGCCAGGGAACAAAGAGCGAAATGTATGATAGTAGAAAGAGGGCATATAAAAAATTGGCGACAAGGAGTTCAGGTGGAACAAAAAGAATCAAATTTAGAGAGGCGCCAGCGGATTCCAAAAAAACTAGCAATTTCGTAGAGAAAAACCGATAAATTTGAAAAAGAAGACCACCCAAGCAAAGAAAATGAAAAGAGGAACACTCAATGCAAGAGGGAAGGAAGCAGAAAGGAGCAAATGGAAAAATAACATATAGATTATCTAAGAATAACCGAAATAAAAAGAATGAAAGACGTCACCGCCGAGAGAAGCTCATAGATATTTAATGAGAATGGACATA
The DNA here is from genome assembly GCA_018397195.1 of Lethrus apterus. Lineage (NCBI taxonomy): Eukaryota > Metazoa > Arthropoda > Insecta > Coleoptera > Geotrupidae > Lethrus > Lethrus apterus. The sequence goes on along the minus strand of JAFFZR010013420.1, from coordinate 15,155 downwards.
AAAACAGAAAAAGAATTGATGCAAAAAAGAAAGAAAAATAGTACAGGACGAATGGAAATATTTCAAACAAAGTATATTAGAAGCAGCAAAAAATTTGCCTTAGAAAACTAAGTAAAACGGATAAAATGAAAACATGGTAGTAATAAAAATAATGGAAGAGGCAAAAGAGAAAAGAAACAGCTACAAGAAACACGTTTGCATCAAAATTAACAGAGATTATGAAGAATATGAAAACTAATGGAAAGAAGTAGTCAAAAATGTAAAACAGGAGAAATGAGAAAACTCGGGATAAAAGATAATTTTGCAAAAACCAAACTTTATTTTATAATAGACTAAAGAATAGTTTCTTGGAGACAGCACATTCAGCATATGTTAAAGAATGATGAAGAAAAGAAAGAGCATGAGGAACATGGAAGTATCGAATTATCACATAAATCACAGATCTGTGGAGGAATAATACAGGCAATAAGAAGGATAACATTATGTACAGCACTTGTGAAAGGTGATAACATTAGAAATTATTGAATGTATGTGAAATGTAGGAAAAGAAAAGTTAGTAGAAAGATTTCGAGTATTGCCGTGGTTTACTGTTTATACTTGACGTTTCGCTTCTTCAGAAGATTCTTCTAAAGACTTTACAGTCTTTAGAAACCCGACAGCACGATCAGCGAAACGTCAAGTATAAACAGTAAACCGCGGCAATACCCGAAATCCTTCTACTATGGACAACGGCCGTGAAAGCCTACATTCTACTAAAAGAAAAGTTACCAAAATTAATAAACAACATTATAGAATGATAGTAGCATCAAACTTCATCAGACTTCATCTTTTCAATAATCTAAGGTAAACTCATCAGCGTTGTTTAGTTTGTCCTGATATGTTTGACTTCTGCTAGTGCTTTTAGCGCTAGCACTATTATACTAATTCGAACGGTTTCGTTCTTTTGAGTCTTCTAACTCTCTCTGCATTGTCGACGAGCTGCATTACCTGAACGTGTTTGTGGAACCTCTCTTCATGAGTCCTGGATCAAGTGTCTGTTGATTTGTTTGATACAGTTGTATAACATAAGTCCATTTGAGAATCTGCTTATAAAATAGCAGTTTGTTCTGTAGAGACAGGGTGGAGTTTCTCCCAATCAGCCAGTATATTTTTTATACCTGATACCAAGCTCTTCACTTTTCATGGGGTGGTTTGCTAGGTTTAGGTGTCATTATGACCTCTGCTAGTTTCCATAGTCGGGGTACATATTTTAGTCTAAACGCAGCATTGGCTAGGTGCGTTAATTTTACTATGGCTTTCCTCAGGAGTTGCTTCAGGATTATTATTAAATCAAATGCAGGGGGTTTTTCTGGTTAACACTGTCCTTTATGTCCTGACTTAGTTCTTCGGGTGTCGTTAGTGTAATTTCAATTTCCTTTCTGTTGGTTCACCTCAATCCATTTCTTCTCCTTGTTCATTATGTGGTTGGAATGTTTTTTCTAAGTCGTTGGCATACCTTTCAGCTTTTTGTTCATTGCTTTTCGTCCATTTTCTTCTTAGTTTTCTTTTCTCTGATTTCTTTTGGATAGTTATTTCCCGTTGTTCTTTTCCTACTTTCGGAGGTATTCTCCCATGCTGAACTTTGGATATTATTCAAGAAGGTTTTAACTTCTTTATCTAGGTGTTGGTCATTTCTTAGTGGCACTCCGTTAAGTTTATTTTAAAACTTTCCCACTCAGTTAATTTATTAACTAAGATTGTTTTCTTTCTGAGTTTTTCACTAAGATTTATTAATAAGTAGAATAATCAGAATTCATGTCCCATCCTTCTTCTATATTCAAAAAGTTTGTAGATATATTCTTGGTTATTCAGTCATTCAGATCAGGAATTTTGTTAGGGTCAGTTGGCCAATAAGTAGCCTGTTGATAAAGATACACATCTGTGTTCTTTAATCGCTTCTAGCAGCTCTCTACCTTTAGTTGTGGTCAGTCTTGATCCCCAATAGGTATTTTTTGCACTGAAATCTCCTCCAACAATAAATCTATTTTCTTGTTTTTTTCGACACATCTTTCTTCCGTAAAGCAGTATTTTTCAGTGGTCCCTATGATTGGCTCTTTCATTGTGATACCAGTTTGGTTTTTTAATTGGCTAAATTTCAATCCTTATTCCTATTATGACTGTGATTCTGAAGACCTTGTTAATATCTTCGTCAAATCTAAATGCAAAAACATGTTGAGTGGTTGCTTAATTTTCCACTTTAGTTTAATGACAGCTTCAAGGGCTTTAAAGCCTCTCTTCTATTATCTTTTCTGATTTGCAGGTGTGATGTTTGTTTTTATAGGAATGGCATGACATGCCTTCTTTATTTAGCATTCTTGTTAACGTTCTATAATACTCTTCTTTCTCTACATTTATCTTTAGGATGTCTCCATTCAGTATTTTAATTTGGTGGTGTTTCCAATTATATGCAACAGTTTTCCGTGGAGATCGTCTTAATTTTTATGCTTTCCATTATTACAGGTGCCTTCTTAGTTTTTTTTTTCTTCAACGGTTGTGAAACCTTGCTGTTGTTCTATATATGGTGGAGTCAGTGTGATTTCCATTTTTTTTTTTTTGGTTTCCTTGCTTTTTTCTTATCCACTCTGTACACATATTTAAAAATATAATTTTTAATGAGTTTCTCAACCCAACCTAACGATTGGGGTCCGGATCCGCCTGTGGGTATTTTTATTAATATTATTTTTAAATTGATACCCTGGAGACTCCAACTGAACGAATCACATAAGACTTGATGTCGGCAGAAACGTCAATTATTTATAGGTTTTAAACGCTTAAATAAGTTTAATAGAACAATTAATAGACATCAGGTGTATTCAAACGATTTTGAAGATTAGTCTAACTAGCCTGCGATTTTACTCAATTAATAATAATTTGTAGACTTTTAAAATCGGGCAGGCTGAGAATGACAGTGAGGGAGATATCTCTCCATTCGAGTTCGGCGAGTTACATGTGAAAATAATAATTTTAAAAGCTGTAAATTTATTGTGTATTCTTCTTCAATAAAATCTGTAAGATATTAACTAACAAGTTTCGGTTTGTCGTGCTTTAGATAACTGATTTACAATCAATAGACATTATACGAATAATAATAATATATTTTATTCCTTGGATACATACTTTCGCGGAAACTTTCCAAAATTCTTTCTAAAATGTAAAATATCGGAAATTACAAACGTGAGTCAGTAAATACCCATATTATGCCTAAAACTCGTAGCTGAAATAGATGAGAGAAAACATTTGGTTATAAAATTTGACAAAACATTTGACTATAAAATATTTTTAAAATTTCATATTTTTACAAACGTATAACACATCAAAAGCACTAAACTGCCAAAGCAAATTCAAAAATGCCCAAAGGGTTTCGAGATAGCTTGCCATTGGATGGTAAGGTAAATATCTCACATTATTTTAATCGATTGTAACTTGAAAACTGAAACAGATAGGAACAAACGCTTTATTCCTATGATGTTTATTTTGATTTCACAACCGTAATAAAATGCAAATAAATGTATATGTATTTTATTTCAATCCGTGGATTCTCCTCACTCCAGTGTCGGATTCAGAACACTAATATTTAGTATTCTTTCTGCAATATAGTTGCTGCAGACCCAAGACACATTTCAGCCAGTCTAAGCTTTTGGATTTTCTGGTTATGCTTAAACGTACAAATAAAGCCACTAACGAACATGGGAAGAATATAGGAAATATTTGCGCAATTGGCTGTATGCTTTTCGAATATTTTTAACTCAGCTCACCTTACATAAAAAATAAATCCGCAAAAATGTTTCAATGTTTACGCATATAATAAAAATAAATTTAATCTTAAATATGGCTTTTAATTCTCAGAAGTTAAACATTTCAAAGCTACGCTTGTGATTTGAATGGTTGTATTTAAAATATTCGCGAATATTTTTGCTAATTTATATAAATTATCTTTCATCTGTTAAATTTAATTTCGGACAACCTTTACTTTAGATACAAAAACTTTTCAATTTGTTTTACGTTCTCATATTAAAAAAGCTCTATTTCATAAACTAATAATTACGTAAGTGAATGTTATTAAATAGAGTTGCTGCGTGCTCTTTATAAAGTTCGTAGACGTGTGCCAGCGTCATTTAGAATCAATGTAACATACGTCGGAAATAGAGGGCGCGGTCAAAGCGTCGACTCTAAACGGCACTTAGGTTGCTTTGTAACCTACCTAATGGAACATCTCGTATTTGTCATAGGAATCCCCCCGGAAAAAGATTACAATTTCATTAGGGTTTTCCGAGACAGGTAGCTGTCGCTAGGCCAACTTGATTGTTAAATGAAGCTCCGCACTCGGGATTAATCCTGAGTGCAAACTCGTAATTCCATGAGATAATGCAGCAGATTTGATCGTGTCGTGTTAAGACGTAACCTCTGACTCCAAGCGTTTCTCCTTATTATGACAAGACGACGCTATGCACAGATGCTGGAATTCCCAGCACGACATGCGGCAACACTATACTACCACAACCAACCACCATCATCACGAAATTTTACCGCAGAATCGCCTTCACTTTATGTTCTCGTATTATTACCACCAATCTATGCGCAGTTTGCATATACTATAATATATAATTATGTACAATAATTATGTACTACTAAAATTGCATCAATTAAACTGAGTAATAATAAATCCAATTTGGATTTCAATTAAATTATATTTTATACTAAAGCTAGGTTGTATAGAATTGGAATGATACTTAATTACTACTTGAAACAATTTTCTATAATTTCAACTTTATAGGTCTGAGAACATATTAATTAAAAAAGGGGTTCCACAGGGTTCAACGCAAAAGCCTCAAAACAAATTTTTCAAATTTTGTGTAACTTTTTCATTAATCAGAACATTTTCTACTGTGCATTAGTTTACAGTACTGGCTCCAGGGCAGTGCGGTGGCATGGAGCAATGGAGCGGTCGCTCCAGGCGCCTCTGGTATGAGGGGCCGGAGCCGACTACATATTCAGCCATTCTAACCGTGAAGTACTTTGATGTCTCTTAAATTTTTGTTGTTCTGTTTAGTGTCATTGTGACATTGGGTGTCTTATTAGTTTTAATGATACTTCCAGTTTTTCTAAAATTCCTATCACTTTGCTCCTTTTTACTGAATCCTACGCTTTACTGAAATTTATAAATAACACCATCAGATAGATTTTATATTCATAGAAGGTTGTTTGGGCCTGCTTCACGATAAATTTTGGTCAGTAGTTCCACTTCTCCTCCTAAAACCTGCATGATATTCTCCTAGTTGCGGCTCAATGACTCTTCATCTCCACTTTTGAAAAGGGGGACGATCGTTATCTTTTCCTAAGTTTGCTCTTCCTGACACATTTTTGGGACCAGTCGATGTATTTTATTGCTCCGTACTTCTCCCCCATATTTTAGGTTTCCAGCCGTTATTCTATTGCTTTCCTGGCATTTGTTGTTTTTGAGTTTTTTAATTATCTCCATGATTTATTCTTTGATAAATTCTTATATTTGCTGACTACCTTGCGTTCTCGCTGTTATTACATCGCTTTCCTCTTCCGCTTCTTCATTTAGTTTTTCTGAGAAGTACTCTTGATATCTTGCTATAACCTTTTCTTCTTCTCCTACTAGGTTTCCGTCTTTATCTTTGATATATTATGATTATTATTTATTATGATGTGACACACCTATTTATTTTCTGATATTATTTTGCAATAACAATGTGGTTTATTTGGCGCATACCTTCCATCCGGCATTTTCCACGTTCCCATCTCTATCTTCTTGAAATGTGTACTCATTGTTTTCACATTTTTCTCCTCAGCGAATTCTATGAGCCTCTTGCCATTATCGTGACTACAAGAATGTTTGCTTTCTCCCCCAATAATATGCCTGTACATTTCTGCCTATCTTAGCATCTGCGTCTCCCATGATCATCCTAATACCATTTTCGTTTAATTTACTTTAAACTTCCTCTAGATTCTCATAGAATTTATCTTTAGCTTCTTCTGTTTTTTTTCTTCCGTCGGTGCGTATAGATTTACTATATTCGGTTCCGTTATTTCTACGTAGCAAATTCTATCTGATGTTTGGACACATCTTTCTTTTTACATTATTTTTGACCTGGAGACCAACTCGAAATCATCTAGTTTCTCCACCTCTTGTGAAAAACACGTAGCCCCCCAGATTCGATATTTTCTTTTCTTTTATATGCGTTTTTTGCAATGTAATTATTTCCATCCTAAATTTCATTGTTTCTCTTTCTAAGTTCTTTACCGGTGGAAATGCCTTGAACATTCCACGATCATATTCTCATCATTTTATTGTATTCTCCTCCTTTGTCTTTTTGCTTCTTTCTTTAGTCACTACTTGCTTTCCTTACGATTTTTTAGTTTCTCTTTTTTAATATGTTTTCCATTAATTATTTCTTTTCTATTGTTCCTTTACTCGTTTCCGTTTCCATTATCTGGACTGTCTCCTCGTATTTATTCTTCATTTCTTAATTTGAACTTAATATTACTTGTTGTTCAAAGCTATCATGTTTTGGTGATTTACTTTTGTTTTTTGACTACAGCTTGCCTTATTTTCTTCGTTATGTTCCATTTGTTCATACTGTTCGATATCTTCCGATATGTAGACTTCGTTATTGGTTATTAACTTATTATATCTTATATATGTTTTCTGGCCTTCTCCCTAATCTCTTTCAGTTTTGGTATTAGTACCATTCTTTCTTGTTGAACTTTTTTAGAGTAATCCTGGTCTACCTATATATTTGAGCCTTTTAACTTATTATTTAACTTAGTATTTTTTAGTACTTTCTTTAGTTAGGTTCACCATTTCCTCTTAAATTCTTCGCGATCCTTGTTACTTCATCAATAGCCTGCATTTTGTCTACGTTAATTCTTACCTTTTGTATTATTGTGTTTATTTTTTCCTTTATATCTATCTCGCTCTCATTTTTATCATCGCTAACTCCCTTCAGTACGAGGTTTCTAATTTTTCTACTCTCTCATTTTGCTCTGCCACTGTTTCTTTCAGTTTTGGTTTTTCTTTCTTCACTTGTTCTACTTCCATAATAAAACCATCTAGTTTCTCGTTCACGTGCTTCATATTTAGCTCTATTTGTAGGAACATCTGTTCTATCCATTTCCGCCATTTTGAGCGTTCACTCTTATCTTTTATATTTTTTTGTGCACAAAACCGACTCCGGTCAACCCGTCGGTGGTCAAGCCTTTATCAGTCTTTAGATAATTTCGCAGTTAAACTTTAATTAACCTTTAATATAGCGCCCTTTTTAGTGGTCTGGCAATTTCGACCATCTTTACATCGAGTGGCGATTGACCGCTTATCAGTTAACGTTGCTTTTGCTTGTTTGTTTACACTGATTACACTATTTATTTCATTTATTTCGTCGCTTTCCAAGAGTTTTTTCCACCAGTTTTCCAATGGTTGTCACGTATAACACTTTAACAAAATATTTGTTTTTGAAGTACATGATTTTCTCTGCACCGCTTGATTTTCGAGTTAGAATGCAGGAGAAAAATCAGATGCTTATTTTCACTCACTTTTGCCAATTATATTCATATTTGATTCATTAACTGATTAAAGGATAAGAAACTTCCGCAAAATAAAACAAGATATTACTTAAACTAAAACATTGATATCAATTTTACTCAAAAATATATTATTACATATCAGGATAATCATATAAATACATTAGGAGAGTCAGCTTTCGTTCCCTTTGCGTTAGCTCTTTTAAGCTTTATAATTATCCTTCTAGAACTTCCAGTTATACCATAAGTAACAATGTCATGGGTTAAATAAAGTAACCAGAGTAAAAAAGCTAAAAAAACGACAATTCTCCGTCAGTTTACTAATAAATACAAAAATGTAAAACTTACCAAGCAAGATGATTATTTTTAGAATATCCATTTTTCTTATACAAGGAGAAATTTATAATTAAATTCCGATTTACTTGAAAATTAACTCACAAATGTCACATTGAAAATATTAGAAGGGTTACCAACCGTGTCGTTTTCGCCTGGAGACCCCAGTTTTGGCGACATTTATCCAGTCTCCAGTTTTACTAGTAATTTCACCAGGAATATCAATGTTTTACTTATTATTCTTTAATATTAAAACTTAAAATCGGTTTGCTAATTATTCTGTAAGTATTCGCTTTGTGAATATCGGAACCGCCCACAATCTTCGTACGGACACGGAGTTAAGTTACTTAAGTTGGCAACGCGTCATTTAGTTAGGGCGACCATGTCTTGTTCAACTGTCAAGTTTAATTAATTTACATTTTAAAAGTTAAACAATAGTTTGAAAGTGAAAAAAACATGTTTTATTATTATTACACTATATACTACGAGGCTGGGAAGATAATTGGTTAACCTCCATATAGGTGGCGCTGATACTCAAACTATTTAATCATGTTACCCCTTTTAATTGGCAATACTGAAAATTCAATCTGTCAAATACCTTATTGTTAGCAGCTTTTAAAAAATGTGTGTTGTATTTGCTAAACGATGAAAGATATTGAGAACCATGCAGCTATTACATTTTTTTCTCAATGGCTCAAAAGGTGCCGAAATTTTTGAAGAGATGAAAAGTGTGTTAGATGAATCTACTCTAATACGCAACCGTTAAAAATTGGGTGGCTGAGTTTAAACATGGTCGGATGGATATCCTAGATAAACACCGATCAGGGCGCCCTGATCGGTGTTTATCTAGGAACACCGATCAGGGCGCCCTGGAAATTGTCGCCAAAATTCACGATATGGTGATAAAAGATAGACGACTGAAATTAAGTGAAATAGCTCATACTATGAACAACTCAAAAGAGCGTGTGTGCAAATTGTAACCCATGAATTGGGTATGAAAAAGCTAAAACCGTGCGGTTGCTCCAGGCGCCTCTGGTATGAGGGCGCCAGAGCCGGCTAAATATTTTGCTATTTGTTTCTTATGTGCATGATTTTTTTTATTTATAACGATGTCTGCTCCAGGCGCCAAAATACTACCGCACGACACTGACTGGCTCGTCCATCTGTTTGAATGGGAAAATTTATTGTGTTGATCAATATATGTACAGATAAAATTTTAAAATTTAATTAACTAAATGTCTGTTATTCCACATTCTATTGAATTTTTTATCACATACATATATTATAACTTTAATAATATTTATGAAGTAATTTTCGTACAGTGTCTAACCAACTCCGCCAATGAGTATGTTTCTAGAGTAATTGTAAGTTTACAGAACCGTTTTAAATTATTCGTCTTCTTGCAGGCTCTAACTGAGTTCTGTTTTGTATTACACGTTCATAAAACATTCAGTCGAGGTTTGCGTTGCCTTTTCTGCACTGCAGTACTCACCCATCTCTTTTATAATGCATGAATTGATAAAAGGTCGCGCCGATTTCGTTATTATTCAAAATTTAACGAATCATACTGAACAGAAATCGAATTTCAGCACATGTCGCGTCGACGCCAATTATTAAGGTTTGTTAGTGATACACAGCCTCAATTATTATGACGAGAAAATTATAACCTTTCATCCAGATTATTGCATTATTTTCATAAAACGATACTGACGATATGAATTTTGCATGCAAACAAAATTTTATTATAAATCTTCCCTTGCGTTAAATTTAATTTATTTATTATTAGTATACGTTCGCATACTTTGTTTTATATAATGAAAAGATATCAAGAGATTTGATGGTCAGCTTGTATTACAAAGCTGGTAAACAACTGCTGGCGTATATTACAACAAAGTTTTGTCGTCACATATGTGGTATCTGATCAAGCTTTCAGTCCACAAGTTTGTCAAACAGCGGTGTAACGGACCTTTCCTTGTCCTACCCCCCTTTTCAATCGATTTTAATTTCCGATTCCGAGATGGATTATCCCAGAGCAAGTCTGGGGTAAGCAGGAATTTTGAGAAGTTCATGCTCCGCTCCCAACTAAGGTGCATTCTTATACATTCATTTACATTGGCAACATAAATTACAAGTATTTTGTTACAAATCGTCATTTTCAATCCAATTCATCTCGAGTTAAATAAGTAAAATTACTCTACAATTTCAAAAACACGTAATATACAATTTCGATTTATTTAATTTATTTTAACCAGCATCTATTTGGTGCTATATAATTCCTCTCCTTTTCTTTAGCATTAATCACGAATTCTCTGTTTTCTTTTACCAGTAGTAAGTGGTCAATTTTTGATTTTCTCCTCTAGTCGATTCTACCCTTTTAAATGTGTGTGTGTCCTTATTGATAAAGTGTATTTATGACAATGAGATTGTCTATCTGGCAAAAATCCAACACTCTCCTGCCGTTATTATTCCTAAAGTTTTCTCCAAGTGTGTCTATCGTTGTCGTATACATGTTATCTTTTTTCCTTTTCCATTAAAGTCACCTACTACGTACAATTTCACTTTTCATTCTTCAGTAATCCTTGTTAATTCTTTCCAGAATTTATTTTTATTTATTTATTCATCTTTATTTGTTCCATAGACTAACTGTCCCTGTTTTCCGTCTCACACTTATTTCTAATGTTCTAATGTTAAGTAGTTTCTTTGGAATGAAAAAAATGCCTTCATTGTTAATAATAAATCATACCATTTTCAAATGGTATTCAAATGGACTTATTTATACAGACTTTTAAATTTAAAAAATCTTCAAGATGAAACAATGTTTGTTCTCTATTACAGACAACGTTTGCAGTAAAAAAATAAAAATCACTGTGCAAAGTTATTTATTTCAGGTTAGCAAATATTACAAAGAGCGAGATAAAAATGCACGAGAGTTGAAAGAAAGGAATGAATTTAGTTTGAATTTTGAGCCAACGACAAACCTATTTAACTGTAAATTCACTTGAACGGGGAGTGCACTAAATTTTAAAAGCGAGACACAAAGGCCTTTGTCCATTGTGTTTTCTATGTTTTATACACTGACAACGATAAATTTTCTGGTAAATAGTATATAAAAGGTGGTTATAACACTCGATATATTTGTCAGAAAACAATTGAGGCGTATATTCGTTTTTTTTATGTATATTTATTTGAATTTATTTGAACAAGCATTACAATAAAAAAAATAATTACAAAGACTACTCCATGTTAAAAAAATTTCACTGACTAAACCGAGAATTTGACTATACAAGGTAATTTATTTAACTTCCGTCGTTTTAGTGAATACATATTTTATTATGTTTTATTGGATTAAATATTCTCAAATATATTAATAAATCAAACTACATATATATTTTATAAATGAGTTCGTTGCACCAACGCACTTACATTTACTTAGATAATACACGGCTTGGAAAGGTTCATAACGTGTGTAATCTTGGTGTAAAATTGTTAAATGGTGCAGTTCATTGTATTGAAATAATGAATGTCTCCCAGTTGAGTGGGTTGTGGGTAAAATGGGCCTATATCGGGCTACAAACAAACCGCGCAAACGACCTGTTGCAATTTCTAGCTACGGTTTCTTGCCAACCAAGCCGTTTTAATCCTCTTACTAAACACAGCATGACATGCAATAATAATACTACAAATAAGAAAAATTCCCAATGAAATTAATTGAATAATTTTTGAATCTATTATTGAATATTCAGGCAGATTCAAGCCTCGTTCTTTAAGAGGGTAATACATGTATGAAATGAACATTTAATTAATTATTACAAATATATATCAGAGTAATTATTTGGAAATGTCAACGTCAGAAATAACAAACTCTCAACTTGACAGTTTGTCTATGATAATAATGACCTTCCTGTCGAAAAAACAATTCCAAACAAAATTGTTTTCTTCATTTCTTCAATTTATTCCTATAATTCGTTGGTAAACGAATTCTAAACACATTTTATTGAAATTAAAATGGTAAATATCATTTGTTCGTGAACGATTTCATGGTTTTATAAAATAATTATAAAATAATAAATATATCCGTCTTATTTTTCAAATAACTGTAATATTAAATTTATTTTGATCTTCAAACGTTGAGTTTTGTTACCATCATACGAAGCAGATACTTAACTATAAAGAGTGTGTAATTTGAATAAATGAATATAAATGCATTTTACATTTTGTGAAAATATCAACATGAGATAATTAAAAATAAAAATATTACTTGTTTGCCGGCATGTAAAGTAAAATGCTGTAATTTATTCAATTTGTTTCAGTTATTTTAATGAGAGAATTTAATTATTAAAATAAAAAAATGTTTTCTTATTTAGACGACTTGAAACTTATAAACAAAATGATGCACCTTCCCACAGGAATAAATTATGTAGTGCATATTAATTTTATAACAAATTAGTAAAAGTTAAATTATGTATTTAAAATTGCCAACAGCAATCTCGAAAAAATGCAGCAGTATATCTAATAGGTACTTGTTTAGGAACGAAGAACTTTAAACGAAGTTAGGTAAACGTCGGCTGAAGTTGGAAATAACACAGGAACGAAATAAGAATGACTGAACAAGGTCTGTAAAGAGGCGGTAACTTTCGTGTACTTCTTCAATTATGCAAATGTGCTGCTTCTTACAAGCCATCTCCCTACTGCAAGAACAGCATCGCAAACGATTGCGAAATAAAAGATTTATTGCAGCAATTAAATATTAATCTTTTTAAAAATTTAACTACTTAACTTATGTCGACTGTGATAAAGTACTAGATATTCTTGTATCTTTTAAAAATATTGCATGATGCAAAATTAAATTTTAATTCACAATTCATACATGTAAAATCTTGACACAAATAAATAAATAAAACTTTCTTAATATATAAAGTGATATAAATTTTACAATGTCAGTAACATATATCCTTTCATTTAAAGATTTATAAATCTTTGTAGTTCCACATCACATTATTATCTTTTACGATACTTTCCTAGTGATTTTTTGATAAATTTACTTATAATAGTTGTAATAGCAATAACATCATTCAGCCATTATGAAATAAAACGGAAGCACGTCCGATTTTCCGGAAAGTGTAATAAATGAAGTTCACTCAATGACATTGTACCTATAAAGAATTCGTATTCAAAACACTTCTTTCTGCGTTTAGAAATGCCTAGAAACTTGTCTCAATTTAAAAATTAGCTTTCTTTCCTTACTTCCTTTAACGTTTGAAAGATTGCGAAGTAATGGAGTTCGTAAAAGCTTGTAAGTACAACATTTTAAAAAAATGTATAACGTGCTGAGTTTTCTATTTTATTTTGCATTTTAAACAATTACTTGATAAAGTAAGTTCATATAAAGGCATATTTTATACTGTTATATAAAAGAATGTATTGCGTTGTATATTTAATCACTTTGAATTTATTGAGTTTACGTATATGAATTTATAATATTTTAAATATATTTTAGAAAAATATATTTTCTTTTAATTTTCTCATTTATATATTTTTTAAATTAAAATAATTTTCGATACACATAGAGATTTCTGCAAAAAATGACAAAAATCAAAAATTAATTTCGTTCAAATGCAAATCTGGGCAGTTCTATGTTTTATAATGTCTAGTGTGAATACAATAATAGAAAAAAGAACGAATTAACGGTTTCAAATTGATTTATCCGTTAAATATAAATAATATAATAATAACAATTATTACTGAGAAAAATTTAATAATTCATCTAAAAATTGGTTGACTAACTGTTAAATCTGTTAAACAAACATTTTTAAAACAATCTGCTTTCGTTAATTATCACACAGAGTAATTTATATCTATTATTTTCACTAATGTAACTTTTAATAAAACTCAATTTGTTTCAATATCAAAAAAATAAAATTTTAAATTTCTTTAATTTATTTATTTGGAAGTAATTTATGCCGATAAACGGGGAAAATTCCTCTCGATATAAAATTAACAATGAACTTTGTAACTTGAAATAAACCACAAAGAAATTCTAAATGGATTACGAGTAAAGTTTCTTAGTTTGCAAATAAGACTTTAGAATTTGTGTTCTTAATAACTAAAAATATATAAGAATTATACCGAAATAAAAAAATATTATGGTTTTAATAAAACAATTGTAAAAGTTATTAGAAATTTATGTACAATAATTTTTTTATTGCAGCAATCACTATCATAAAAACAACAAAAGTATAACCAGTGAGATGAAACGACACTTTTTTATTTATTTTCGCCTCTAATGAACAATTTTGCAAAACACACACTGAATACAAATACACTCTCACACAAGTCAATAGCTTCCAGGTTTCGTTCATACAAACGAAACTGTTTCTAATTTTTCATCGTGGTATACGTACATCATTCTGTTCATAAAATATTAAATTTTAATTCCTAGTTCAAAAATAAAATAGAAAAAATGTTTATTGAGATAACCTCATATATGTTCTAAATGTAATTTGAGGCATTTATTTAATCAATAAAGTGTACAGTGTTACTATGAGATATAAAGAAGATTCAAAATAAAAAATTTCTACAGGTCACGGTCATGGAAGCCTTAGAAAACATTACTTTCTCACTAATAAAAATGTTTATTAATTAAATTATACACATACAGTGTGGTGATAAAGTTTGGAACAAAATTCATAAAATCGTACTATAATGTTTTTAAGAAAATCGCTCGGACAGGTCAATTTTTGTTTTTGAAATGCCGTCTTCTGAGGTTAATTTTTTTGGAATCACGTCATTTGTTTTTGCACAAAGACGTCATCATAATTTTTTTCAAATGACAACCTCCACTTTTTTCTTCTGTTTTTAATAGACCTTCTTACTACTTAAACGGTGATGTAAAAAAATTGGTACCTTACATAACAAGAAGAAAAAATGTTATTTTTTTCAGAAAAGTTCTTATGTAAAGAATTAATTCGGTAATCACTACTTAAACATCAAGGAGGTCTATCAAAAGCAAAAGAAAAAAAGAAGAGGTGTCATTTAAAAAAATCGATAATGACGTCATTGCACCTTAAAGCTTCACTCTTCGTCTTAGATACATAAATTACTGTTATTTGCTTTAATTTAGAATGTTTACGATTATTATTTTTACTAAATTATAACCACTGACGATCTGAAATAAATGTGTCATTTATTCAAAACAATTTTTATGTGAGGTACCAACATTTTTACATCACCGTTTAAGT